>JAAAKG020132211.1:0-14582 GCA_010014905.2 Druon quercuslanigerum | reverse complement strand
GGTGCGCATCTTATTAAACAAGAATTGTTATCAGCCATTTTATTGCAACTTATGTCAATTTTTCATAAATATAATTTCTTTTATAACATTTTTTACAATTAAAACTAAAAATGCGCGTCCTAGCGTGAGGCAGTTTGACGCAAATTTGTAGATATAATACAGGCGAAAAATTTTGTTGAATAGAATGCTATTGTAGCTTGTGTTCCTTTTATGAAAAGTGAATTTCCTTATTTTTGATATATTTCCATAACAAGAAATTATGACGAAATTGTAGATATTTTTTGGTAAAGAACTTTTGTCTCATCGTCTTTTTCGTCCTTTGTGTTTTTTCCAAAAATGTAGCTTTCTTGTTTTTCATCTAAATTTTACAAATAAAAAAACTGCACGCCCTATATACAAATTATTTATAGTAAATTTGTAGATCCTTTTTCGCTAAACAATTTTTGTCTACTGATTTTTTTTCGTACCGTATGCCGTATTTCAAACAATTTAACTCTTATTTTTAATGTTATTTTTTCAGATTAAAGCAAAAACTGCGCGTCCTATGAAAAAATTATGTATAACAAATTTGCATGATAATTGCCCTCTATTGGAGGTTTTTCTAAAAATATTTTTTTTTTATTTTCAATTCTTTTTTCGAATAAACAAAAACTGCATGTCCTATACAAAAGTGATCAATACAAAATTTGTAGATTTTTTTGAGGTGCTCAATCTGGACCTGCGCATTTTTTTTGTCTCTTGCCTAATTCGACCGCAAAATGGATTTTTTTATTTTTAATTATTTTTGTGCTATCCAAATTTAAACTTTCGACCTTTCGAAAAAACTTAAAAAGTTGTTATGAAAGCACTGTACGGCTTCGCATAAGAACCATTTTCTTGCTCCAGTCTTTTTTTCGTATTGTACGTTGTTTGGCTTAAAATGAAAATTTTCGTTTGTTTTTTTGGGATATTAAAAATGCTACAAGTCTGACAATTTTGATTTTATCGAAAAATGTTAGAAAAATTGTTCGTGCTTCTGAGTACTATGGATAGCCGTACACAGAATTTTCCAATTTCGAAAAAAAAGATCTCAAAATTTTTCTGTGCTTCCAAATCCAAACAATTTCAATTTTCGACTTTTCGAAAAAAATTCAGAAAGCGAATTTAGGTCCGTCGAGTGAGAAGTCCACAGCCATGACCATGAGGCTACCGTCATACGAAAACCTGAAGGCGGACAGCCGTATTTCCCTCTCCATAAATGTCAAAGAAATATTTGTTTAAATCAAAAACAAAGGATACTGAATCTAACAACATATCACTTCAATCTAAAGAAGTATTCAATTGAACTTCATTGAAATAAATGTTTATTTCTTATGAATAATTTAATTCTAGTATTCACGTAAAATATTTCCTTCACCTAAAGAAATAAATATAAATGCAAGCACAATATCTACATCGTCTAAATGTATTTTTAATTTAATTAGTATTATTTTGAATTGAATCATTATTTCTTTGATTTGAATAAACATATATGGAAGATTAATTTATTTAAATGTGTCCGAATCAATTCAAAGAATCGAATAATAAATTATAGCCTAAGAATCCTTTTCTTTAGATTAATAAAAGATATAGGTCTGGTTTATATGTCAATTCAAGTAAATTCATTCACACAGTTCGAGTTTTAAAAATGTTACAATAATTATTTTACAATTAAATTATAAATCTGTTCAAAGTTAAACAATTTACAAATTTGGATGTTGAAAATTCAAACATGTCAATATGAAAGCCTTAATAATTAAGCAATTTGAAATGTCTGATTGAAACTTTATAAACTAGTTTCAATGTGAGAATAATTTAAAATCAATATTGTTTCAGTCTATAATAAACCATTTTTAACCTAATCGGTTTGAAATATTTTAATTAAAAATATTTGAAAATACGCAACTCTATGAATCACATATTCAAAACTAAACAATTTTAAACTTTTTTTTAAAAATAGAAAGCCTTGAATGATAAAAATTTCTGAGTGGAACATTTAAACTTTTAACGTTACAATTTTTATTATAACGTTGAATAACAATTGAAAATTATGAATTTTAAACGGAAAAATTGTATTTTTAACATTTTCATCAAGCTTGAAATATGGAAATTTAAGTTCTTAAATTTTTTTCAATTGGCAGTACGTTTTAAACATTAAGGTTTGTATTGATTTAAAAAGGAAGAATAGTTTTAATTTAGGGAATTTAAAACGATAGCGTAAAAACGCTATGAATTAGTTATGCATATATAGGGTCCTTTAAAAATTGAAATTATTTAAGGGAGTGTTGATTTAAGTAAAAAAAAAAAAATAAATAAAAATTATTATTTCGTTGCGATACTTATGTCGACTTCTGTCAATGAATATTTGTTCCATTTCATGGATATACATTTATATTTGTACAAAAAAAATATTTTTTACATTTGAATACTTTCCTCATTGTGTTGACTATGACAATTTTTAGAAGGCAGTTAATATTTTGTTAAATTGAATGTAATCAATTCAAGTAATTTTTTGATGGCAATGATTTTGTCGACTTCTGGCATGGAATAAATATTATAAATATTTTTTTAAATTATGATCATTTTGGAATACAATCAATATTTATAAAAATTTATTTATGGAAACTAATGACTGGTTTCTGTTTATTCATGGTCAATGATAACCTAATTAGAAGAAAATATATAAAAAACTAAAAAAGTCAATCGAATCGAAAAACCGATTCGAAGGTAATATTTCGGTTTTTCGACATTCGATCGACGGGCTGATCGAATCGAAAAATTCGATCTGATCGTAGCGCGGACCGAATGTCGGTTTTTCGACATTCGATCAGGGGTTCGATCGAATCGAATTAACCGATCCGAAAATGAACGCAGATCGGATAGAAAATATCACATTATATCCGACTTAATGCACACGTCTAATGTTCAGCCTTTATCGCTATTTTGGGAATGTGTGCTGTTTCCTGTGCCAGAAAATATAACACGTTCATTTTGAAGTTATGAATTACTTTAGTTAAGTTTTGACTGAAATAGCTGCCTTTTCTAAACGTGGGAGACTTGACGTTTTTGAAACCTTTGGCAAATTCAATTTATGTATGTATATTTAGAGATTTTAATCTGTCTGAACTAAGATGCAGAATTTTTGAAATACCCAGAGATCGGGCGATATATAAAACGTAGTCATGCGTTTTTTGAAATATAATTTCTCATCTACTTGTTTGTAGATAAATTAATTATTTCTAAAAGTTAAAAAACTTCTTTGTGTATTCGACATTATAAAATCTTAAATATTATGTTAACATCATAACCTGTATAACCTCGACTTTGAAACATCAATTTGTCTTTTATCCAATTTTGTTGCTAAACTTCAATAGATGAAGAAAGATAACTGATTTTTTTTTTTACGAATTGAAATAAAATTATTTGTTATATTTCAAATAGCGAAGACGGTTCGTTTTTAAAAGTGATATTATAATCGCTAATCGCCTTGAAAATTTAACCTCCCTATCCTATAATAGATAATAGATACAGTTTACATTTTTGTCAAATTTCTTCTAAATTTCAATGACTTGATTTACAACGCATTTTCAACCAAACATTCTTATATTTAGTATAATATTTTAAAGAATTACACGATTAAGCTTAATTTCTTTAAATAAAAATCTATGACACTGTATAGAACGGAATTTTATTTGAAAATAGATACCAGAAACAAATTTATAAATAAATATAGAGTCCGAAAATTTAAATCCTTGTTAAAAACGAGTTAAAAATAAATCTCTTTAAAGATTTAAATATGAGGTTAATGCTTATTGTCCCACTACTGGTGCGTTTGCCCAATGTAATGTGTTTTAAACAGTACTAAATAAATTCAACTAACCCACCCTCTCGCACCTGTGTTATAATATTGAAACGATCCGTATTTTTACATTTTAGAAAATTTTATGTTCATGAGAACAAATATTTTCTAACAATGGAATATATGGCTGATTCTTTCTGAAAGGTAAGTTTTCCTGTAATTATTTTTACCCTTATATTTTCTAAAATATCTTGGATATTTTTCCAGATTGTGTTAGTTAACAGTATTTTGTAATGATCACAGAAAATAGATATATTTTGTTTTTACTATATTAACCTTTTTTTGGATTCAACCGTAAATCTCATTTCTCTGGCATGTAATAATCATGACGTCCGACAATAAAGCGAGCTGAAAAGATAATTTTTTTTAATGTCATGTAAATTGGATTCTGGATTTAGGTTTCTTTTACCTAGCTGACTGATAGTCAGTGTATCATTTTTTATTCGTTAGTTTTTTCTTCAAAAGTTATATGCATTAAGTAGATGTCACAACCAAGCGTCTCATTTTTCTAATACGTGTCAGTGATGAATTTATAATGAGATTAAATCACTGTGTATATTTGGAAGCAAAACGTGGTCACCAACTCAGCGAGGCACTTTAACGTTAAAAATACTTTTAATGTTTTGGTCTGCGCGCAAAATTGTCACCATTTTGATTCCTCTGTACGTCTAAATGCCTTGAATCCAGAGAAGGAAAAAATAGAAAATGACTTTGACTACAAGATGATTCTTTAGCTTCAGTTCCAAGATTAACTGATTCCTATTTTCACCACTTTATGATTTTATTTTCTTCTGTTTAAGAGTCTCAGTTGAGAAATTCTCAATGCCTTTTATTCAAAAAATACATATTAATAGTTAGGTTAAAGTAAATTAGTTCTTTTCTCGACAAATTGTTTGCACTCAGTAATTGGTTCAGTAATTAATAGTATATTTACTACGATGTTTGAAATCTCTTGCGATGATGTGAGAAAAAATTATTTTGGTCTTACGGTCTTCATGTAAGTAAAAATGAAAACGAAAAAACTACTTTCAAGTTCGTTTTATTAAATATTACGACGTTTCGGCATCAACTGTGTACATTTTTCAAAGTAACCTGAATAAATAACCATAAAATAATGAAAAGTTACTACATTTTTAACCACAATTAAAAGTAAAAATAAAATACAAATTATATGAAAATACCTGAATTAAAAACTCGTAGAATAAGAAAAAAACTTCTAAATTTTGGAGTGAATACATATCAGTGGAATTAAATTGTCAAGAAGAATTGTCATAATTTGAAAAGTATGAACTCCAATATATCAAAATGATCACAGTTTTTTAAAAGCCTCATAGAAATTTAAGCGCCTTATTTATTCTGAGACTGCATAATTATTTCAGAAAAAAATTTATAATATTTCAGGACAAACGAACGAACATATGTCTAAACAGACAAACGAAATACATTAGGGTAATGAGCACTCAATGAGCGACCATGAGCGACCATTGCGCTCATTATTCTAATGTATTTTGTTTGTCTATTTAGACATATGTTCGTTCGTTTGTCCTGAAATATTATAAAGTTTTTTTCTGAAATAATTATGTAGTCTATAAATAAATAAATCCTATTAAATTTCTATGAGGCTTTTAAAAAACTATGATCATTTTCATATATTGGAGTTCATACTTTTAAAATTATGACAATTACTACTTGACAATTTAATTCCATTGACATGTATTCAGTCCAAAATTTAGAAGTTTTGTTGTTATTCTACAAGTTTTTAATTCAGGTATTTTTATATAATTTGTATTTTATTTTTACTTATAATTGTGGTTAAAAATGTAGTAAATTTTCATTATTTTATTGTTATTTATTCAGGTTACTTTGAAAAAGGCACGCAGTTGATACTGAAACGTCGTAATATTTAATAAAACGAACATGAAAGTAGTTTCGTTTTCATTCTTATTTACATGAAGACCGTAAGACCAAAATAATTTTTTCTCATATGTACATTGACGGTCGAAGAAAGGAATTATTTGATTCTCATCAAGTCTGATATCGAACTCTGACGATGATGCTGTAGTAGGTATAAAATTAGGAGTGTGGTATATTTTTGAGCTTGTTTTTGACCTCTTTTTTCCTCACACGGAGATTCCGAGCGTTGAAGGGGTTTAGAAAATATCTTACAGTACGCCAGCAGCTGAAATCAAAATAGGGCGAAAAGATGCATGTTTCACATTCCTCCGTGACAAGCGTTTTAAAGTATTAAAAATACTCACCATGTCTTTACTGAAGTTCGGTGTTCCGCTTAGTCTCTTTCCCTTACGTTCTCTGTTTTTGGCATGGGGAACCCCGTCAGTAGTAATCTATAATCAATACAGCCGTCAAATTTATCAGAGAAAACCTCAAGCCCTACCGCGACCCCACCGCGAGAGCCCCTTCGGTATGAACAGGGTCATTTAAGACCCATTGCACTGAGGTATTCTAAATGTAACCTATTGTACCCTTGGATCTACTCCTGCTTCATGAGGCTGGTTACCGCCATATATGCATTAATTGACGCGAAATTAATGTCTAGGAAATCATCTGGTTCATTGAACTTATTTCTAAAATGCTTCAATCTGAGGCTTACAAGTACATCACAGCCGCGGGTGATTTGATGTGCTCTATGCTCAAGAAAGCGGCATTTCCGACAGTGATGATTTTTGTCGATTTTCATGTTATTCAGATGCTTCTTTAACCCAGAGTTGACCATCAGCGTTTATTCTATTATTTTCACTTGCATTTTTTCCATGTTCTGGAGCTCAGATTTAAGTCTTTCCTGAACGTGGTTCTTTGATAACGTGTTTAGAGTGTTTCATTCCCTTAGCCATATTCCGATACCTCGTGGGTTCCTCCAATAACCACTGTTTAATCTCATGCTTAGCCATAGCAAACGAGGCTCCGTAGTATGGTTCGGATCCGGTCAGGGCTTTTGTAGTCTCATTTTTCCAAACATATCAACTTTCTCGTTATCTTCAATATTGTCGTGTTCAAGAGCCCAGTTCAAGTTGACCCATTTTTTACTTAACACTTGGAGAAGATCGTGTAAGGAACTGCTCCGGCGACAGATGTATAAACGGTGAATTATAAAACTACGCTTATGAATCTGTTTGTGGCAGGCCTTTTTGGCCACGATTTTTGCCTGAAATACAGTAGGGAACCTTTCCAGGACGATTGTTATTTCCGTACTAGGTTTCCTCCCAAATACACTAGATTCATAGCCAAAGAGTCTCAACAGCTGTTTGTAAGCAGACAAGTTCTTCCGTTTTGAATAAATTTATTCTCCTCTATTCATCGTGCCAATCATTCCTTTTTGTAAAGATCAACTTAAAGGGCTTCATGAACAAGTATTCTTTCAGCATTTTATTAGAGAACATGCGAAGGATTTTATTCCCCGTCAATACGCTCTTTACTGCTTCATGTAGATTAGGGAACCAGCATTTTGTGACCGCGCCTCTGCAAGCCCAAAAGGCTGCTTTGGGTTTTTTACTATCAAATCAATATAAAACAATGTAATCGCGTTTCGAGGGGGACAAGGCAAATTAAATCTCACAGTGTTTTTACAATTACAAAAGAGAAAAGTGCGAATTGTGTCAAGATGAGGTAAAACCGTTCATGCAATTTTGACAGTTTGCAGTTTATGTTGTTATTTTCTTTCCGACCTGCCGATATTTTCTCTGTAAAATATTTATGTTTTACATTTTATTAGTGCTCTTTGGCACAATATAAATAATTTTTATTCTAATTTTAGGTATATGTCGTTTTCTCTGAATTCTGAACTTTATAAATACAAGAAAAAATCTAACTTTTGTTTCGTAATATATCATATTTTCTCAAACACTTATCAAATTTTTATAATTTTTCTTGTTACTAAGATGATATTTCTTCTTTTGCAGGATTTTAAGTTTAGAGGACCAACTTTCAATTTGCTTAAATTGCAATTTAAAATTACCTATGTCGAAAGTTTTAATTTGAAAAATGGCACATTGAAAAAAATACCAGATATTTAGAAATCGAAAACTGCTATTACTGAAAAATTTTTACGTTTTATTACAAATTAGTGTGGTTACCCAAAAATTACGTTTATCACAAATGAACTAAGTAGTTCAAGTTCCAACCAATAAAATATTTTCATTTTAAATAAAAAACTGGTCAAAAAGACGAATAAATTTTCTACCAAATTGCACAATTTTTAAGCCATAAAGGCGAATTTCCAACGCAAAAAAAAATTCTAGCTAAGAAAAAACAAATGTTAAAGAAAGCAATTAAATTTGTATCTGAATGCATAATTTTTTACCATAGAATTGAATGTTTACCCAAAAAGGTGTTTCCTACAAAAAAGATAGATCTTAAAAAAAATAATAATAATAAATGTGCAACAAAAAAGTTGAATTTTCAACCAAATTTTTAAATTTTCAGTTACATAATTAATCTTAAACTAATAAAACTCATTTTAAAAAGAATAGTTTAGTTTTTAAGCTAATAAATGAAATCTCAACGAAAAATGTAATAGTTTATATTTTAACTAAAAAATACTTTTACTTTAAATCAAAATCATTTAAATTTTCAATCGAGAAGATTAATTTTGTACCCAAAAAGACGAATTCGGAACAAAATACATCAATTTGTAACCAAATATTTGAAGTTTCAACTAAAACAGATACATTTTCTACTAAAAGTGGATTAGTTTCAATTAAAAAAATTAATGGTCGTTCAAGAAGATTAATTTTCGACGAAAAATGTAGTTGATATTTCAATCAAAAAATTAAAAAATTTTAATTTATAAAAGTTTATTTAAATAAAAAGAGCCTAATCTGATTCTAATTAAAAGTAATATTGTTTTCGAGCACTTCCGCGAAGTTAATGAATAAACATTTTCTCCAGACATCTCTGAATATTGGTTTCAAAACTGTCCTATTGAATAACTGGGCGAGTAAAAACTTCACTCGATATTTACATAATTTGAATAAAAATTGTCTGATCAAGCTATAATTTCCGCAGAGCTCGTAAAAATTCTTCTCGCGCTTTAAAGCTGCAGGCATTAAAACTCATTATGCGGTTTAAATTGGAGGGGGGTGGGGGTGATAGACAACTTGTTTCGAAATTTAAATACTTGGTTAAAAATTTATGTACTGTATTGATAATTCGTCTTTTCCGAAGAATACAAGTTTTTGTAATTTATGCATAGTCCCTTACATGACATGCATAAAAGTATGAAACAAAACAAACATTTTAAAAATAAAAGTTACCTAAATAAAAAAATTTAAATTTCGCTTATTTAAAAAAATTACAACTTAACACAAGTTCAAGTTTATTAGCTTCAAATAAACCTGGGTTTGCCGCAACGGTACCCCTGGGAATGGCGAAGTGCTAGTGAGAGTGGCAATAATGCACCTCTTTGGAAGGTGACCTTGTTAGTTGTCAACACAGTTTTGTCCAGATGATAGTGAATCTGCTTTTCCTAAGTGGCATAAATCTTTCTATGTACCTCACGATTTGCGGATGAACCTTTAAGCTTTCCAGAAGACAGATGAAAAGTCTAAGGGAGCTCGAATCAAAAGCTTTTCGGTAATTAATCCAGACCATCGATAGGTGACGCTGGTAGGATGGTGTATCTTTGCAGACACATCTATCGATGCGCAGGTTCTCCCGACATGCTGATACGCCTTTCTTTGAGCCGCGTTGTTCATACATTTCTTGCCACACAGGTCCGATTGTCCGAAGAATCCTATTATTTAGGATAGCTGTAAATATCTTATACAGTGTGTTCAGACAAGTTATTGGCCTGTATTTCTTGAGGGTCCGCTAAGTTGCCTATTTTTGGCAGGAGTACTCTGCGCCCTTCCACCAACCACTCGGGAATTGTTTCTTCCGACTTCAATTGTGAAGTGAAAATACGAGCCTGATGCTGATGGGTTGAATGATGGATGGGCATTCTTCCTCAGTTGTTGTTATAAGGGCATCACACAGCTTCTTGCAGCTATTTATGTTCTCTGAGTCATCATCCAGACTATGTTGCACTTCGTAGACTGTTCTCTAAAATACTTCGACCTCCTCTGGTTTGGGCGGGTGGTCGACAGTAACTGGAGGATCTTGGAAGAGTCGAGAAGGGTCAGAGAGAAACTGTTATTTTTCTCTGACCCACCCCTCTCATCCGCTCTAGACTTCTCTTAGCGTCAGTTAGTATCTGTAATCTCTCAACAATATGCTGCCTGATGGTCAGCAGCTTTGACTTGTGAAGTGTGTGTTCACAGATGTACAGTTCGCGCGTGAATTTTCGAACTGTGGCGGTAAAATTTCTGTGAGTTGTTATGTAGTCCATCACACACTGAATGCGGGACGCGTACTGTCTTGCCCAGCCTATCTTTATTACGAGTTGATGCATCCGTCTTTTGGTCTTATCATCAACCATTGGTGTTGTTTTACGTTTCGCATGGGCCAAAGCTCTTGCTGCATTATACACACACCAATTGGTAGTCCAGATGTCGGATTCTTCGGACAATTGTTCACGAAGATCGTCATCCATTTCAGCCAGATCTTTAGGCAACTGATATGCTTGCAATTATTTTATTTGGAAATGCAGTTTAATAAAATGATGCATCAGCAATGCTTTGACATATTAAAATAGGTAATAATAATACTGGTTATTGGTCCGACTAAGTGATTAATCTCTAAGCTACTGGAGAGATAGAAAGATGAAAATGTTTTCACAGACATTCCAAATGGCAAGGCTTTCTCTAAAGAGTTATAGATATAATATATAGGACATCTGTACTTTCATCGGGATGCTAAATGACTGAATGTTCCGTTTTTCTGCTGGGAATTGAAACCAGATCTTCCGATTGCTAGTCGGGAGCCCTACCCGAATACAATTCACAAAATCTGTCTACGCATTACCGACTTTCTAAGTCGTGCGATAATGATTAAAGTTACAAGAATTAATTAGTTTGATCATGTACAATCCAGGATAAATAGATTAATAGGTATTACAACGGGTATCTTTCAAGGATACTATTTTAATGCATTATGGTTCTGTTTAACGTTGAATCCATTGAGTAAAACACTAAATAGCATTTCTCGTGGTTTCAAAATACATGATAATAAGTGTGGTCATCAACTGAACCATCTTTTATACATTGATGATCTGAACCTACACGCTAGTTCGAAGCAGAAAATGCAGCAAGTGATTCATTTCATAGTGCAGTTTTCCAGTGATGCCAGCATGGAGTTCGAACTAGATAAATGCAGAAAAGTGCATTTACTCACAGAAAAATTAAAAACCGCAGAACTAGAAAACGATAATAATATGGAGGCAGTGGCCGTGGGTGAGGGTGAGAGGGTGGGTATTCTTAAGTCTACGGGTATTCAGCATACGATAGTTCGTTCAGATCGTTTCTGAAGATTTCTCCGAATTCAGCCAATAAAAGTAGGGCTATCAGCGCGTATGTTATCCCTGCCGTTACGAACTCATTTGGGCTCATCAAATGGTCGAAATCAACCTTTAAAGGGTAAACTTAATCATTCATTGGGTAGACTATTTTAACAGAAAGTGAGATATTGCGTTTGAGAGCGCCATCTGTGAAGCTGATATCACAATCACACCATTGAATTTGTCCACAGGATGCCTTGAATATCAAGGCAGAAACCATAGAGGAAATAGAAACGCAATGGAGACAAACAGAAATCTACGCCGAGCACTTCAAAAAGTTAAATTTTCTTTTCATGAAGAGATAAGATTTTTCTTTTTTCTCAACAAACAAACGAAAATAGACCAGTAACCGTCCAATTTAAAATCAAAATTATTTTATATAAGTACCCTGGTCAACACTTAGAACACCGAGCAGTTTATATTTTTAGATTTAAAAAAGTTTGGTATCAATTTAAATGCTTAATGGAAAATTGCATTGCAGAACCGTGATGGGGATCGCATGAGATCAGGTACTGAATTTCAGAGATCAGAATCGTCGTCTGGATCAAGGCCTTCCTCTGTCCTACCGGATCTTTTGACATCATCACCGAGTCAACGTCAAGATAAGTCTACTAGTGAAGAGGTTAGATTCTAATTTAATCAATAATTCTATAAAGTGTTAATTATCAGATGGTAACATAAAGCAAAAACCTCAGTTTAATTTTTATTCGTTTCATTACTGGTGATGTTCCATGTGTCTTTCTATTCTGTTAATTCAAAAATAAAAATATTTTTTATTTCCTTTGAAATAGGGGTAAAACGTGACTAGTAGGTTCCACAATTACTCCGTACAAAGTAAAAAAATAGAACAAAAATTTTCTTCAGTTCGCGCAATGTTGTTAAATACAAAATAAGAAAAATTCTGTTATTTCTCAGTTTTAGAAGGTCACGAATGTTTTTATATAGTTAGAATACAAATTAAAAGTTGTATGCTGCATCGATATACGAGGTTTGATAAAAAAACGAGACTTCAAATTTCCCGGCCTTTTTTCGTCCGTTTGGCAAATTTTTTTTTTTTATGTTGCTGCCCTTGTCTGGATATGGAATGTGCATTGGTAGCCATATTGCACGTTTACTCTGCCATCAGCTGGCAGTGAAGTTATACAGGTTTTAGTGTGCTCAGCGATTTTTCACTTTTGGAAAAAATGGATCAGAGAATTTGCATCAAGTTTCGTTACAAAAATGCAATAAAGTCCAGTAATGTTTTTGAAATATTAAAAGTTGCTTTTGGTGACTCGGCTATGTGCCGAGCAGGAGTTTTCGAGTGGTATAACCGTTCTCAAAATGGACGGGAAGGCGTTGAAGATGACGAACGTTCTGGGTGTCCTCGCACATCGGTAACGGATGATACCGCCGAGAAAATGGAAAAAATGATTATGAGCGATCGTCGAATTAGTATTAGAGAGGTTGCTGAGGATGTGGGTATATCATGTGACATATGTCAAACAATTTTTACGGATGTTTTACACGTGAAACGTGTGGCAGCAACATTTGTCCCGAAACTGCTAAATTTCGACCAAAAGCAATATCACCATGACGTCGCTCAAGATTTACTAAATGAAGTCACCAAGAGCGAAAAAAGCACGAAAAATTCAATCAAACGTGAAGGTTTTGCTCACTGTATTTTTCGATTTCAACGGTTTAGAGCGTTATGGGTTCTTACCTAAAGGTGAAACGGTCAATAAAGAATATTTCGTAGGAGTTTTACGTCGTTTGCGTGTTCGTGAGTTTTTGGCCAAACACAATACCGTATTGATGCCACAAACACTGTATTCGCCGGACATCGCCACCTGTGACTTTTTCCTATTCCCAAAGATGAAGAAATCTATGAAATCCAATCTTATCTTTAAATTATAGTAAAACTTTTTTTATTACAATGAATTGATATTTGCTGCACTTTTATGATAATATTCGTACAATAAATTTGAGGTACCCATAATTTCGCGTCTCAGATGGTACTCTTGTCAAGGACTAAGAGGCACTCAATCTTTTAATGAAAAAAATATTTTATTCACTAACAGTATATACCAATTTGTAGTGATCTCACTACATTCTCTTGTGAAATTTGTATGACTTCTCTCCACTATAATTTTGCATTTAATTCTATTAAGAATTTATCATTTGGCGGCGATTTCGCATCCTCGTTTCTTTCAAGGGTTTGTTTTTAGGGATTTCACAATTTTATATTTTTAACTTATAATTTTGTTGTCTTTCAAATTTAAATATTTTCTTGAAAATTCGATTCCGTTTTGGTTAAAGATTAAGTAATTTAAACGAAAATTAAAGTATATCATTTTTTGTTTAAAAATTTGTTTCTTAACTTATTCCCATACAAATTTGAGTGGTGCGCTTTTTAAAGGAAGCTAAAGTACAATGAAAATAATTTTTGAACGATTTAAAAAATACATTTTTTATTATTTAGTAATTAACAGTGTAAAGTCCTATACAATGAAACTTGAAATCATTATTACACATTTTACTTCCTTAGTTCATTAAAATTAATCATCATAAAATGTAGGCTAAATTTCAATTAAAATAGGTTTAATTTTTTTTCTCATGTAAAAATTATACTTTCGACTCTGATTCCAATAGGTTGCTTAAAATTATCTATTATTTTTGTTTTGCATTTGGAATTAAAATGACATATTATATCACATTCCTAGTAGGAGAGATCTTTAAAGTGAAATTATAAAATAAATACTCACTATACTGAAAAATATAAAGGCATTTAAAAAATTACTCTCTATTACTATTTTTTTGATTCCATTATTATTACAAATAATTATTATAAAATTATTTCATGTAGTTGGACTATTATTAAAAAGTAAAAAAAAATAATTCAGCATCAGTCAACTTATAGTTTACATTGCAATTAAATGTAAAATAATATATATTGCATTTTCATGAATAATTTAAAAATAATGTAAAAATGAAGAGTCATAATTCGTACATAAAAATGTAATAAACTTTGGAAGTTAGCTTACCTTTTGAGTAAGGCGACTTTTATCATTTGAACTGAGATTTCGTCTCAATCTTTGTTAACAGCGATCTTAAAAAAACTGGGGTTCTGTTATGATACAATTTGTCTAATTCATAAGATGCAGTTAGTACTCCCGTCTCCCTATGAAGAAAGGGTCGTTGTTCACGCAGGTAAAATTGACTTGAATACTCTGTCTGAATGACGTATGAGAGTGTGACGTATTAATTTTCTTCCTA
>JAAAKG020132210.1:0-14585 GCA_010014905.2 Druon quercuslanigerum | reverse complement strand
TAAGACGATCTAGAGAGCTGAAGGATTTAAAAATCTTCTAGAAGGTTTGAGTGATCCTCTAGGAAAATCTAGAGATCCTCGATGAGGATTAAGAGGATTAAAAGACTCTCTAGGAAGATGAGAGCTCCTCTAGGAGGATTTATAGAAGTTCTAGAGATCCCGTAGGAGAGTTGAAAGATCTTCTAGGAGGTAGAGTTCCTCTAGTCTGATTTAGAGAGCATCTAAAGGATCTACAGATACTCTAAGAAGATTGAGAGATCGTCTAGAAGAATTGAGTGATTATCTAGGAGGATTGAGAGATTGTCTAGGAGGAGAATTTAGGGACGATCTAGAGAGCTGAAGGATTTAGAGATCTTCTACGAGGTTTGAGTGATCCTCTAGGAAAACCTAGAGATCTAAAGGTTCTAGAGATCCTCGTGAAGGATTGAGAGATCGTCTAGAAGGATTGAGAGGATGTCTAGGAGGATTGAGTGATCCTCGAGGAAGATTTATAGAAATTCTAGAGATCCTGTAGGAGAATTTAGAGATCTTCTAGGAGGTAGAGTTCCTCTAAGTATTGAGAGCTCCTCTAGTATGATTTAGAGAGGATCTAAAGGATCTGCAGTTACTCTAACAGAATTCAGAGATTCCCTAGGAGGATTGAGAGAATATCTAGAGATTCTCTAGGTGGATTTGGTGAGAATCCAGAGATCAAAAGAATTTAGAGATCTTCTGGCAGGATTGAGAGAACCTCTAGGGAAATTAAGTGATCTTCTAGCAGCATTTAGTATTTAGTATTCCTCTGGTATGATTTAGAGGGGATATAGAGATCTAAAAAGTTCTAGAGAACCTCTAGGAGGAATAAGAGATCCTCAAGAAGGATTGAGATATCCTCTAGGATGAGAAATTAGGGACGATCTAGGGAGCTGAAGGATTTAGAGATCTTCCAGGAGGTTTGAGTGATCCTCTAGGAAAATCTAGAGATCTAAAGGTTCTAGAGATCCTCGAGGAGGATTGAGAGATCGTCTAGAAGAATTGAGAGGATGTCTAGGAGGATTGAGTGATCCTCGAGGAAGATTTATAGAAATTCTAGAGATCCCGTAGGAGAATTTAGAGATCTTCTAGGAGGTAGAGTTCCTCTATAAATATTGATAGTTCCTCTATTCTGTTTTGGAGAGGATCTAAAGGATCTGCAAGTATTCTAAGAGGATTGAGAGATCGTCTAGAAGAATTGAGAGATTGTCTAGGAGGATTGAGAGATTGTCTTGAAGGATTGAGAGATAGTCTAGGAGGATTGAGAGATTGTCTAGGATGATTGAGAGTTTGTCTAGGAGGATTGTGAGAGTATCTAGAGATTATCTAGGTGGATTTGGAGAGGATCCAGAGATCAAAAGAATCTAGAGATCCTCTGGCAGGGTTGAGAGAAACTCTGGGGAAATTAAGTGGCCCTCTAGCAGCATTTAGTATTGTAGTATTTAGTATTCCTCTGGTATGATTTAGAGGCGATCTAGAGATCTAAAACGTTCTAGAGATCATCTAGGAGGAATAAGAGATCCTCAAGAAGGATTAAGATATCCTCTAGGAGAAGAATTTAGGGACGATCTAGAGAGCTGAAAGATTTAGAGATCTTCTAGGAGGTTTGAGTGATCCTCTAGGAAAATCTAGCGATCTAAAGGTTCTAGAGATTCTCGAGGAGGATTGAGAGATCGTCTAGAAGGATTGAGAGATTGTCTAGGAGGATTGAGAGTTTGTCTAGGAGGATTTATAGAAGTTATAGAGAGGATCTAAGGGATCTAGAGATACTCTAAGAGGATTGAGAGATCGTCTAGGAGGATTGAGAGATCCTCTAGGGAATTGAAGTGATCCTTTAGAGGATTTAGTATTAATATTCCTCTGGTATGATTAGAAGGGGATCTAGTGATCTAATGGTCCTCTAGGAAAATCTAGAGATCCTCGAGAAGGATTAAGAGATCCTCTAGTAGGATTAAAAGACTCCCTAGGAATATTATGAGATCCTCTAGGAGGATTGAGAGATCTTCTAGGACGTAGAGTTCTTCTGTAGATTGAATTGTTCCGAAATTTTCTGAATTTATTCTGAATTTGACCTGCATTTAGTAAATAAATGTAATTATTGTTTGTTGCAGCGAATGCAAACATGGAGGTGGACGGAATAGTGGAGGAGCTGGGTCGGCAGAAGGAGGAAAACAGGCTTCAGCATGAGCAAATAGTGAGCTTGACCGCGAAATTAACCGAAACGGAGTTGAGGCTCGCACGATTGATGGCCGAGCACGACGAAGTTGGAGCGACTCTAGTCATAACCAGGGACAATCAGAACACACTTGCGAGCGAACTTTCCGAGTTCAAGGACCGCTACGCCGAGGTAAATTACTTTTTCCATATTAAATCCTCATTATATATAACCTATATGAAATTTTCTTTTATTTAATTACATTTTCTCGTCAACTTGTACTTCAAGTTTTCATTTAATGCCATCTTTCCCCCTTTTTTACATTCACTTCAGTTTTTGAAACCGGGAAATGACTGAATTTATTTTTTGACCGGGAAGTTCACCAATTTTTCGAAGAAAAAGAAGTTGTTCAAGTTCGATTTCAAGAGTATTTTTTCAAAATAATTAGTTGAATTGTTTTTTTTTTCGATTATAGTATTATTCAGTTTAAAATGCGTAATTTGATAATCTTTTTCTTTGAATATTTTCGATTTTATATTTTTTAGTTTTAAGCTTATATTTTTAAGACAAAGAATTATAAAATGCAGTATTTTAAATTCAACAGTTTTGTGGAAAAGTCATACTTTTTAATTGCAAATTCTGCTGTTTTGTTGAAAATTTAAAAAGATTCTGCTGGAAATTTACTTTTTGTTTAAATTTAATATTTGGGCGTTGAAAAGTCAGTTGAAATCTTTTTAGATCAAAATTCAACTTGAAAAAATAAAATTTGAATAAACAATTTCGTTGAAAAGTCATAATTTTTGGTTGGAAATTTGTCTTTTTGTTGAAAATTTAACTATTTCCTAGAAAATTTACTTTTTGCTATACATTTATATTTTGGATTTGAAAAGTGATCTGAAATCTTTGCAACTATTTTTTTTATTCATCCTTCTTGGTTGAAAAAAATTGTCTTTTCGATTGTAAATTCAATTTTTTTGTAAAAAATTTTGTTTGATTTAAAAATCCATCTGTTTTAGTATAAATTTCTTGTTTTTTTTTTTTTAGAAAAATTTCAACTTTTTGTTTAAAAATTCTTCTTCTTTGTTCGAGTGTTGAACTATTTTGTTTGAATTATTTGGTTGAATCGCTTTGTTAAGAAATCGTTTTTTTAAGGTTTATATTTGTAGTTTAAAATTCACCTGTGGTTGAAAGTTTAAGTATTTTGTTGAAAGTTGATCTATTTTTATTGAAAATTTAATTACTTGGATTAAAGTTAAACTACATTGTTAAATTTTTTTGTTTGATTGAAGGCATCTCTGGTTTAAAATTCAACTGTTTAGTGAAAAAGCCTTTTTTTGGTTTAAAATTAATCATTCAACTGAAAATTTAACTTTTTCTATTTTTTTAAGATTGATCGTTTTTAGGCGAAACTTCTCCTTTTTTGGTAAAATAAATTTTTTTTATTTTAAGTTACATTTATGTTTGGTAAAAATGCATGAGTTTCATTTAAAATTATTTTTTTTGCTAGAAAGTCATATTTTTTGTTTGAAAATTCAATTTTTGTTGTGAAAATTCACCTTTTGGTTTGAAGGTTCAATAGTTAGATAAAGTTTTATTTCTTTTTTGAGTGAAAAAGCTTTATTTTTTAAAAATTCGTCTTTGCAATTTTAAAATTCATTTTTTTTGGTATAAATTTCGGCTTTTTTTATTGAAATAGAAACTATAACACTTTTTTGTTGCAAATTCTCATTTTTTAGTTAAAAATTCAACTACTTGTGGTTAAAAGCTAAACTCTTTTATCAAAAATTCATTTTTTGGTTCTGTTAAGAATTAGATTTTTAACCGAAAATTTAAGGATTCTATTTTTGGTTAAAAATTGATCTTTTCTTGTTCAAAATTCATCAATCTGGATAAAAATGGTTATTTTTTAATTGAAAGTTCAACTAATTCATTATAAAACCACATATTTGGTTAAAAATCGATTTTTTTAAAGAAAATTATCTTTTTCATTGCAAGTTAACCTTCTTGTTTGAAAATTCTTCTGTTCGGTTAAAAATTCAAGTATTTGTATACATTTTTAAATTGATTTTGAATAATTTAAACGATGAATATTAAACAAAAAATGAAATAGTTCAATTTTCAGCTTTAAAAATTAATTTTCAACATAAAAAAATTGAATTTTTAACTAATTTTACGAATCTTGGAAGAGAACATATTAATTTCCAACCAAATACTTAAATCTTTACCTTAAATAATGAATCTTTAAACAATAAATTTAATCATTGATAATTCAACAAAAAATATTTTAAATTTCACATAAAAACAGTTAAATTCAACCAAAAATACGGATTTCCCGCAAAATACGTTAATTTTCAAACAAACAGTGGAATTTTCAGCTAGAATGTATCAATTTTCATGTTAAAATAACAATTTTTTTTACAAAAAACGATATAGTTACATTTTTAGTTAAAAAAATCAGTTTTCAACCAGAAAAAAATCGAATTTTCAACTAATTGGTGGGATATTTAAACAAAACAGATTAATTGGAGATTTAAAACAAAAATTTTAGAAGCTTTTTTACGAATTGTGAAAGGATTCAAAAGAATATAAAAATGTATAGGAAAATTGTAAATAATTTTTCATTTTTAATAATTATTTTAACATAATATTTTAAAAAAATACAAATGATTTCCAAAATTGTCAAAAAAGAATCAGCAATGTTTTCAAGAATATTATTTTAAATGTGCAGAATTTTTTTAGAAATTGTAGAAAAAATTCAATAAATGTCGTTTAAAATAAATCGAACTTTTTCTTAAAATTTTAAAAAACCCTGCAAATTAAAAGAAAAACATGCTAAATTATTTTAAGTTTCCCTAGGAATTTTAATAAAATGTTAGTATTCTTTTGATGAATTTCAAAATTCTTAAAAAGCTTCTAATTTTTTTGTTTGAAATCTGCAAAAATTTACATTTTTTTATTTCGGCTGTGGCTATTTGCACCGAAATTTCGGCACGCATACCCTAATTTTGTCGGTAAACGCACTTTGTTTAAATTATTTTAAACCATTTCAAGTTTTAAAATAATTTTGAATCTTTTTAAAAATCTAAGTGCCTCTTAAAATTACTCAAATTTTTCTACAAATAATACATGTTCAGTTATTATTTATACACCAATATTCAACAATTTAACTTATAAATTAAACATTTGTTAAATTCGTAAATTAAAATTTTAATTTTCAAAGTTAAAAATCTCTTTGAAATTTCAACGATTCCAGGCTTTCTGTGTAAAATAATTTAGTTTCAAATTTTTTACTTTTAAATATATTTTTTGCAATTTACTCGTTTTAAATGAACAGTTAAATGTAAAAAATTCAAATTGAATGGGTTAAAAATGGAATATCTTGGACTGAAACAATATTCTAAATTTAATAAAAGCCTTTAATTAAGAATATATTATTGTAAAATTATTTTTAAATATTCCAAGAAATTTTCCAGAGCTTTACAAAATTTGAAAAGATTTTCCAGAATTTTAATTATTTCAGAGTTTTTAAAAGGTAGAAAGGATTTTAGAAATGTATTTCAATATTTTAAAGGTATTCCAGGGAATTTTAAGGATTGTAGGATATTTTTTTAACTTACCAGGAATTTTAAAGAAATTGAAATTTTTTTATAGGTTTTCAGTAATTTCAGGGATTTTATGGGGAAGTTATAAAATTTCAAGTTGTTTTAAAGTATTTTGGAACACATGAAACAATTTTATGTGATTTATAATGTTTTCGGATATTTTAAAAGATTTCTAAAGGTATTTTCATAATTTCCCCAGCATTTCACGAAATATCTTTAGATATTAAAAAATTTATTTATAAGAATTAAGGATTTGGTAGAATTTCAAATATTTCAAAGTATTGCCAAAAAATGCAAAGAATTTGAAAACTTTTATTGCAGTTAAAAAGATTTGAAGGAATTTTTAATTGACTTAAATAATTTTTGAAGGGATTTCAAAGGATCTTAAATAATTTACGGTATTTCAAAAAGTACAGGGCATTTTAAAAACATTTAAAAAAATTTCTAGGAATTTTAATAAATTTTCCAAGATTGAAAAAAATATCAGATTTCATGTAATTTTAAAGATTTTATTTTTTAATATATTTCAAAGAATTTGATAGATTTTTAGAAATTCTAATGAATTTTTAAGAGCTTTATCAAATTTCAAAACATTTCAAATTTTTAATTAATTTTGAATTTTTTTCAAACTTTAAATGACTCAAATTTTTTTCTGCAAATATTAAGCAGGATTTTCTAACAATTGTAAAAAATTCTATTCATTTTAAAAGATATTTAGAATTTCTGAACAAATTTCAAAAATAATTTAAATTATGAAAGCATTTAAAACAACTTATATATTTTAAAGAGATGGAAATTTTTTTATAAGATTTCCAATAATTTGAAGGATTTTATGAGGAATCTATAAAATTTCAAGTTTTTTAAAAGTATTTTGGAACACATGGAACAATTTTATATGATTTATAATGTTTTCGGACATTTAAAAAGATTTCTAAATGTATTTTCATACATTTTCCAGGATTTCACGAAATATCTTTAGATATTAAAAAATGTATTCATAAAAATTAAGGATTTGGGAGGATTTCAAATATTTTAAAGTATTACCAGAAAATACAACGAATTTTTTATTAATTTTGAATTTTTTTCAAACTTAAAATGACTCAAGTTTTTTTCTAAAAATATTAAGCAGAATTTCATAAAAATTGTAAAAAAATGCTATTAATTTTAAAAGATATTTGGAAGTTCTGAAAAAATTTCAGAAATAATTTTTTGAATTTTTGAAATACAATTTTGAACATTGTCAAAGATGTTTAAACCATTTAATAAGAAAATAATTTAACTTCTAATTTAGGAAGTGTTCAGTTAAAAAATGTGTTTTTAATTTTTCAGTTGTCAATTTTTTTCAATTTTCAATGTTTCTAGCTTGAAATTGCTTAAAATAAATTAACTTAAGAAATTTTTAAGTTCATTGATTGATTGTTTAATTTAGAACAGTGAACATGGTAAATTGGGTTTATTTTATCTGTATTTCATTAAAAATTATTGAATTGAAAAGTGTCAATTTTAAGTAATTTAAAATTGAAGAGTTCCACTTTGCGTGCTTCTATTCGTTCTTTATCTTTGATTACTTTAAGTGGAAAAATTTTTAGCTTTAGAGTTAGAATTTCTGAATTTAATTGAGAGTGAAAAATTTTCGCCAGCCGGGAAAAAGAAACAGGAAGAATAAAAAAAAGGGTGAATGGTGATGAGAGTTAGCAAAAAAAATTATAACAGGAAAGGATTAGTTAGTAAAAGAGGTAAAGATTGGGAGTGAAAATCCAAAGATATAAAAAACGAATGGATTTTCTTCTATTTCTTGCAGCTTTATAATAGGAGGAGATTTAAATGTGGTATTGCAAGATTTGTACAGTAGTTTTTTTCTTTTTTCTTGCATCAGGTTGTGAATTTGTTGGCGGAAACTCAGGAACAGCTGAGGAAGCAGAGGAAGAGGTCAATGCCAACAGTGCGAGGTGGTGGGCTTTATCCATCTTTGATCGCAGCTCCTCAGCCGGACTCGATCGCTTCTGAACTCGAGTCTTCACTCTACTCGGAATCTAGTTTAGACTCTGGATTAGGTGCCGATAGATTGTAAGTTTTTTTTCAGAAATAATTCTTTTCATTTTGGAGAGAAATTTTTTTAGATTTTCAGGATGTCTCTTCTACCCTAGCTGAAAAATCTGGAAAAGTCAGGCAACTTTTTGAGAGCGTACTTCATTATTTTTAATAATAATTTCAACATGAAATTGAATAAGAATAATTCTTCTTCTCTTATAAAAGTAGCTTAATCCTACCTGGAAAACATGGAAAAGTCAGGGAATTTTTTGAAAGCGCACTTAATTATTTATTTTTTTTTTTTAATAATTTCAACATGAAATTGAATAACAATGCTTCTTTGTTTATAAAAGTAGCCTAATATTACTGTTTTTAACTATTTTCTTTTGAAAATGTTAACTAAAAATGTAACTATTCTATTCTTGGTTTAAAATTATTAATTTTTAATTGAAAATTCAAGTATCTGCTTGAAAATTTAGTTTGTTAAAAACTGATTTTTTCGTTGATGATTCATCATTTCAATTCTAAAATTCATTCATTGTTGAAAACTATTTCAGTTGAATATTCTCAAATTTTGGTTAAAATTATTCTCTTTTGTTGAATATACATTTTTTAAACTAAAAATTTAACTATTTAATTTTTGGTTGGAATTAATGTTGTAAATTCGTCGTTTTTGGTAGAAATTAATCTTCTTGGTTGAAAATCATTCTTTTGGTTTAAAATTCATAATTTTAGTTTTGAATTTTAAAATTCAATAATTTTAGTTGAAAATTAATTTTTTTTTGTTTATTTAAAATTCAACTTTTTGATTTGAAGATTTTTTTAGTTTAAAATGTATCACTTTATGTAAAAATGTAAATAATTTTTTTTTAATTCGTTTTTTATGGTTGGAAATTGATTTTTTTTAACTGTAAATTTAACAACTTCCCGTTAAATATTTCATCATTTTAGATAGAAATTCGTCTTTTTGGTTGAACATTAATTTTTGTAACTAAGATTAAACTAATAATTTTTGCTTTATAAATCACCTTTTTTAGTTAAAAGTTCGTATTTTCTATATAAATTAATCTTTTCAAACAAGAAGAATAATTTTTTACAAAATACATGAATTTTCAAAGAAATATTTTAATATTCTACTAAAAAAAGACACAATTTTCAAATTTAAATACAATAGTAAAGTTTTTAGATAAGAAAAATCATTTTCAAACGAAGAAAAATGAATTTAAAATAAATAGTTACATTTTTAAACAAAAAGAGGGACCTCCAACTGTTAATTAATTAATAATTGTAAATTAATTTTCTACCAAAAAAGACAATTTTTCAACAAAAGGCATGCATTTGGAAGGAAATTTTTTTATATTCTACTAACAAATGACAAATTTTTAAACAAATATTTGGATTTCAACTGAAAAAATTCACTGTTAACCATAAACGGAATAGCAATGTTTTTAATTTAAAAAATAATTTTTCAACGAAACCGATGAATTTAAACCAAACTTGCTGTAAATCAAATTTAAATACTTTATTAAAAATTTAATTAATCATTTGAAGATCCATCTTTTTTGGTTCAAAGTTTAACTTTTTTTTAAGTTAGTTTTTCTATTTTTGATAATAATTCCTTGAACTGAAAATTATAGTATTGCATTTTTGTATTGAAAATTCATCTTTTTTATTTCAGAATTAAAATATTTGATTAAAAATTTGTCTTTTTTGGATGAAAATTAAAATTTTTCGTTGAAAATTTATTTATTTTGTTGAAAATATAACTTTTTTAATTAGTGTTTTTGTGTAAAAATTATCATTTTTAAACTGAAAATGTTATTATTCCAATAAAATATTCTGCCATTTTATTTTAAAATTCATCTCTTTGGATGGGGATTAATTTTTTATGACTGCAAATTTAACTATTCAATTTTTGGTTGACAATTAATCTTTTTTGCTAGAAATTAATCTTCTTTTTTGAAAATTCTGTTCCATTTTTGGTTGAAAGCTGATTTTTTTAGTTCAATATTTAACTATTTGTTAGAAAATTAATATTTTAGGCTGAAAATTTAACTACATATTTGGTTAGAAATTCATTTATTCTGTTCAAAAATGTAATATTTTTACTTGATAATTAATTTTTTAAATTGAAAATGTAACTATTCCATTTTTGGCTGAAAAATTATGGTTTTTAGATCAAAATTCAATTTTTTGGTTAAAAATTGACATTTTTTAGCTGCCAATTCAAATGTTTCGTTGAGAATTCATGTATTTTATTTGCAAAATTGTTTTTTGCGTTAGATAATTAATCTTTTTATTTGGAAATTTAACTATCTCATTCAAAATTCGTTCATCTTGTTGATAATTCAATATTTTTACTTAAAAATTTAGAAATTTAAAGCAGTTTTAAACATTTAATTGAATTTAATATATAAACGACATTAATTTTACTTAAATACGCATTTAATATTAAGCATAAGAAGACAAAATAAAGATTTGTTTGAATATTATTCAAATTCGTGGATTTTAGGGACAAAAATAAAAATGATTAATTATATTTTTAGAATTATCTAATTATGTAATTAATCTACTGGGAATGGCGTTAAACATTTTCGCCATCTGGTGCCAAAAACGGAAACTAGAAATAGCAGGTCGAATTTTAAAGACGCATTTTAATTTGTACGTAAAGGTGTTTTTACGGTTGTTTTATAAAGTTCAAAACAATTATTAAATGCTAAAAATAAGTCTTCAGAAACAAAGCGCTTATACCGAATTTCAATCTTATGCAGAAAAAGCACATTTTTATTAAAAATAAATGGTTTTTTTTTAAAGAAACAATTATTTTACTAGCACATGTAAGTTTTAATGAATTATAATCTTTACTGAACTTTAATTAATTAATGTAGCGGTAAATTTTATCCCGATTATGCAAAGAATATGAATAATTGACGATTGAAAGGAAAGCGTATCGCATTTTAAACATTCTCAAAAGTGCTAATGTACTTAAGAATGTCGTTTATTATAAAACATTTTTAAATGCAACATATTAATTGAATGAATAGAAACTTGGGGAAAACGTTAATTATAGCAAAAACTCACGAGACTAAATACATATTCCGATTGGATTGTTTTAAAATATGCGAAATATTTTAATGGCTCTTTAATTTGAAATATTATACCTGGAAGAAACTTGAGAAAGCTGTAAAAACCTGGAATCTGCAGGGAATTTTTTTCCAGGATTTTAGTAGATACCCTGATTTTTAAGGAACAAAATTCTTTTCGTTTTGCTTAAAATTAAATAGAGGAAAAAGTGAGGAGGCTTAAGAAATAATTTCCAAGAAATATTAAAATCAGAAGTCTTTCAAAAAATATATAACTATTTTAGTAGACAATTTAACAACTACTTTGCTGAAAATTAATTTTTTGTCTCGGTTAAGAATTGATTATTAACCAAAAATTTAAATATTCTTTTTGTGGTTGAAAAATTGATTATTTTTGTTTCAAAATTAAATTATTGGTTTGAAAATTTATGTATTTTGTGAAAAGTTCTTATTTCTGTGTGGAAAGTTAATCTTTGTGGTTTAAAATTCATCTTTTTGGTATAAAGTTTAACTATTCTAGTTTCAGATTCATCATTTTAGTTGAAAGTTAGTTTGTTTTGGTAGAAAATTAATCTTTTTAATTGTAAATTTTACGGTTTCATTTTTACTTGAAAATTGATCTTTTCTAGTTCAAAATTCAACAATTTGGATGAAAATATGTCTTTTTAATTGAAAATTCAACTATTTTGTTAAAAATTCACGTACTTTATTAAAAAAAAAATTGTTTACATAATTTTTAAGTGATAAAAATCCATTTTTTTATGTTGAAAGATTCAGAATTTTAAATGAAAATTCATCTCTGGTTGAAAATGTAACTACTTTGTTGAACATAATTTTTTAAAATTAAAAATGTAACTTTTTCAGTAAACAATTTAACAACTACTATGCTGAAAATTAATTTTTTGTCTCGGTTAAGAATTGATTATTAACCAAAAATTTAAATATTCTTTTTGTGGTTGAAAAATTGATTATTTTTGTTTCAAAATTAAATTATTGGTTTTTCTTATTTCTGTGTGGAAACTTAATCTTTGTGGTTTAAAATTCATCTTTTTGGTGTAAAGTTTAACTATTCTAGTTTCAGATTCATCATTTTAGTTGAAAGTTAGTTTGTTTTGGTAGAAAATTAATCTTTTTAATTGTAAATTTTACGGTTTCATTTTTACTTGAAAATTGATCTTTTCTAGTTCAAAATTCAACAATTTGGATGAAAATATGTCTTTTTAATTGAAAATTCAACTATTTTGTTAAAAATTCACGTACTTTATTAAAAAAAAATTGTTTACATAATTTTTAAGTGATAAAAATCCATTTTTTTATGTTGACAGATTCAGAATTTTAAATGAAAATGCATCTCTGGTTGAAAATGTAACTACTTTGTTGAAAATAATTTTTTTAAATTAAAAATGTAACTTTTTCAGTAAACAATTTAACAACTACTTTCCTGAAAATAAATTTTTTTCTCAGTTAAGAATTGCATTATTAACAAAAAATGTAAATATTCTCTTTCTGGTTAAAAAATGGATATTAATGGATATTTTTTATTTCAAAATTAAATTATTTCTTTAAAAATTTATGTTTTGTTTGAAAAATTCTTATTTTTGTGTGGAAAATTAATCTTTATGGTTGAAAATTCATCTTTTTGGTGTAAAGTTCAACTATTCCAGTTAAAGATTCATCATTTTAGTTGAAAGTTAGTTTGTTTTGGTAGAAAAGTAATTTTTTCACTTGTAAATTTTACTGTTTCAATTTTAGTTGAAAATTGATCTTTTCTAGTTGAAAATTCAACAATTTGGATGAAAATTTGTTTTTTAAAGTAATTTTTAAGTAATAAAAATGTATTTTTCTATGTTAAGATAAATTCAGCATTTTAATTTAAATGTAACTATTTTAGTAGACAATTTAACAACTACTTTGCTGAAAATTGATTTTTTTTATTTTAAAATTAAATTATTTGTTTGAAAAATTTTTCTGTTTTGTTGCCATTGTCGTCTGCATTATTTGTGTCGATATTTGTGATCTGATGAAATTGTATGCAATTATAACTCACGGTTCATTAGCTCGTGATAAACAATGATATCTGTCCATTTTTCTTATTTTTTGAACTAAAAATTCATATTTCTTATTTGAAAATGAACTTTTTGTTAAAATTCATCTTTTTGTCGGGAATTAAACTGCTTTTAATAGGAAATTCGTCCTTTTATAATAAAAATTAAAATTCTTTGTTCAAAAAGTTATATTTCTGAATCAAAAATTAACCTTTTGATCAAACTAATTTTTTTCGTCAGAAATTGTAATTTTTTAATAGAAAATTTATCCTTTTAGACTGAGAAATAAAAATTATTTGGTCAAAAAGTCATATTTCTGATTAAAAAATGAAATTTTTGATCAAACTAATTTTTTTCATCAGAAATTAAACTTTTTTAAATTAGAAACTTTGTCTATATGGATTGAAAGTTTATCTTATTTGGACAAAAAGTTATATTTCTTATTTAAAAATGAATTTTTTGTTAATATGTATGTTTTTCGTCAGAAATGTAATTGTTTATGAATAGAAAATTCGTCCTTTTGTACTGAAAATTTATCTCTTTTTGTCCAGATTCATCTTTTTTATTTAAAAAGCAAATTTCTTCTTAAAAATTAAACTGTCTACGAAAAAGATTCGTCTTTTTGG
The DNA here is from genome assembly GCA_010014905.2 of Druon quercuslanigerum. Lineage (NCBI taxonomy): Eukaryota > Metazoa > Arthropoda > Insecta > Hymenoptera > Cynipidae > Druon > Druon quercuslanigerum. The sequence goes on along the minus strand of JAAAKG020132210.1, from coordinate 1,031 downwards.
CGTGAAAATTCATCCTTGCAAGATAAAGGTTCAACTATTTTGTTAAATAAGTCATCTTTTTTTTGTACAAAATTCGTCATTTTGCATTGAAAATGCATCCTGTTTGGTAGAAGAAGCATCTTTCCTATTTAATAAAACATTTGTTGTCGAAAATTAATCTTTGCGTGTGAAAACTTATACTTTTTTTATTAAAAATTATAGTAAAATAATCTTTAGCAGTCAAATTTAAAAGAGATTTTTTTAGTTTTTCAGGATTTATATATAATTTTTATTTATATCTTTTGTTTTTGAAATCTAAACTAATTCGTTTGTTAGTGTTAAAAATCTTTTTAGGAAATACTTTATGAATTTTGCATTTTATCAAAAAATCTTGTTGTAATATAGTAGACCTTAGTTTTTTATCAATAGTATAAAATTCTTTTATATTTTTCACATGCCCTCCAATAACATCAATCCTATTACCCAAATTTCTATTAATTTCAATAAAATCCATTTTATATATACCGATAAACAATCAAATTCCAGCACAATCTTAATTGATTATTCATTTATTATTTATTTTAAGCAACTGTTTAGAAACTCTCACTAGAAAGTCCTATAAATGGTTAAGATTATTTTCATCTGTCTTTTAATGATTGAATATTTTTCATGCTCTTTTGCATGAAATTATTCTTAAGAAACTGGATTATTTTGCAATCTTAAAATAAAGAATTTTAACCAGAGGCACTAAACAAGTGATTCGTTCCAATTTATAGGTTTTACTTATGAATATTTTATGCTCTCCTCTAATTGAGTTGTAAATGTTTTTACTTCAATTTCATGGAAGAAGTCTTTTTATTTAATTTTTGTATTAATAAAGTATTAAAAATTGTAATTAAGTCAATCATAATATTTTTAATGTTAGCAATTTTTAGAAATGTATTATGTTTACTTGATTATTTTTCAATTTTTTAATTTTTTTTTGATAATATAATAATCTAAACACATTGGTTCTGAATCAACCAAAAAATATAATATTTTGTTTAAAAAAT
>JAAAKG020132209.1:0-14585 GCA_010014905.2 Druon quercuslanigerum | reverse complement strand
GAAAATGAAGAGCAAATTGAGTTTTTCCCTTTTCTTTTTCTTTTGTTTTAATACTGTGTGGGCAATGAGAATTATTTGAAAATACTTTGATAAATTTTGTTGATGTTTAGAGTCTCTGATTGTAAATTGACAAAGATATTACGGAATTTATATATATATATATATATATATATATATATATATATATATATATATAGATTCTATAATGCGACGTTGATAACATTAATGTTGAATTTTTTTAGAGAATTCCTCAGTCTTTCAGAGAGACCTTGGATATAAGGTATTGTGACTTTTAAGTTAAATTTATTATTTGTGTGCCTCCATTTATTTATTTTGTTTGTTCTGATACTGGTGTTATATATTTCATGTATGCTTTCAGCCATAGTTTCATTAATTAAGTCAAGTGGATAATTATTTTGCATCAAAGTTTTTTTTTTAAATTTCCAAATTTTCTTTTCTAAAATCGACATCGCTTAATTAAATGCATCTATCTACTAATCCTTTTATAATACCAATTTTGTGACAAAAAGAATTTTGAGAATTAAAATTTAAATACCTTCCAGACCATGATGGTTTTTTATACCAATTAGTTAGTAAATTTCCATTCGGTGTTTTTATAATTTTTAAATCGAGATAATTAATGACGTTGTTTATTTCGCATTCATGAGTAAATTGTATAGATTCGTCGATGCTGTTAAAAACTTTTAGAAAAATATCAATTTTGTTGGTAGGAATAATAGCTAATATGTCGTCAACATATATCGTTTGTATAGTATAGGTTTAAAATCTAATAAATTTAAAGCTCTATTTTCAACATCATTAAAAACTAAATCAGAAATAACTGGAGAAAGAGGTGAGCCCGTAGGGCAACCAGAAACTTGTTTGTAAAATTTTTTATTAAAAGAGAAAACTGTACCATTAAAGGCTGTTCTGGTTGCAATAAGTAATTCGTTTTTTGTTATTGAGCAAGATCTATTGGGATGCTGTCAAACATTGATACAACATCTAAGGATACTATTGAGTAGTTTTTTGGAACAGTTATATTTTTTAGTGTATCTTTTAATACCCAACTATTTTTAACATAGGAGCTATTGTTGATGAATATTGGTTTCAAAATATTAGAAATATATTTAGATAATTTATAAGTCGGAGAGCCAACAATGGATACAATTAAGTTATTTATTGTAATTAAGATACAATTAAGTGGATACATATCAACCACAATTCACATCTATACATTTCATTGGTCGAAGAAATTACTTGGGTTGATAAATTTCTGAAGAATGTGTTTTTAAAGACCTGGCGGATAATCTGTAAATAAGACTTCGACCTGGATATGAAAAATAATTCCAAAGATACTCAATTCGGGAATAGATTAATTTACCGATATACTAGGTTATTACAGACGTATTCTTCAGACATTTTTTGCTGATTGGCAATCTAGAGGAGTCAATGATAATTTTGTTTGGGTTCACGATGACTCTGGATTCTTTTAATTCTGTATCCTTTGAGATTTTTTTGAGACCTTGTATTGATTGGTACAAAAGAACAACCCTATATGGTTCGTGATCATGTCAAAAGTAAAAAACATGAATTTTGGCGTTTCTTACCTGTATCATTATCCCGAGTAGCAACTTTCAAAACTAATGTTCCAAAGGGAGCGGCTTCTGAGACGGAAATGTTATAGGAATCCTGACTAAATTCTGGAGGACAGTCATTAACATCTTGTACCAGGATGCTGACAAGAACCTCGGCGTAGACTCCAGAAACGCTGTCTGTTGCTCGTACGGTCAACTCATATTGTTTTTTCTGCTCATAATCCAGCTCATCCACTACATAGATTACACCTAATTCGGTGAAGAGAAGGTTGTAGACCCAAAGCACTATGTAGCCAGATATCGACAAAACTGTTTTTTTTTTTATTTTCAAAACTTTTTTCTTTTATTCATTCAAATATTTAATCTGGCCTTTAGGCCACAGGTTCGTCGATACTAGAAAGTTCTAACGAATGTAGCAAGTGCAAAAAATTGGTGTATCTATAATATATACACACGGTGATAATATCAATTTAGACTTTCTTTTTCTTTTTTACAAGTTTTGTTTCTGTATCTATTTGTATAATTTAAATTAAATAATAATTTTTGTTCTTAAACACCAAAATTCAAATGCCAATAAAAAATATGAATTCCAGTTTAACGGTAATTTTCTCTCTTTTGAGATACAGACACATCGTGCACATGGAACAAAGCTTTGTGAAATGAAAGCACGCTAACGATGGTTGTCGGGTGAAGAATGCAAGAGTCGAATGCACCTGATGTATTTAGACTAAAAAACTTTGTGAGGAGCCGGCGTCTGAGCCACTAAATTAGCAAAACTGTCTTTCTTATTTTCAAAGAAAATGTCTCAAAATAAATATAGGACACCGTTTAGAATCTTTTTTGTAATGTCTTGGGAATCAAGAGGAAGGATTATGACTTGCAGGTGAAATAATTTAAATGAAAGGACAAAAATGATTAAAAGGCTGAACACCAGACTGGGAAACCGGAAAAAACAGGAAAATGAGAGTGAATCTGAATTGGAAAATGCACGATTTTACAATCCAATTTTTTAAACTTTGATACTTTTAGTTTAAAATTCTTCAATTTTTAAGATATTCAAATTTAAAAAGATTAAAAATTTAAAAACGAATATTTGAACTTCTCATTTAAGCTTTATAAATTTCGGAAAGTCTTAAGAATGCACAATTCTAAACAAAGTGTTTAAAATTAATGAATTTTAAATTTAACAGTTTAAAAATGTAAATTTAGATGGTTTAAAATGTAGAAAGTTCAACATTTATTGTTTCACATTGAAGAATCACTAGTTAAACAATTGGTTTAATTGTTTATGGATACAATTTCAAAGTGTAAAATTTTTAGTTTTGAATGCTACTATCTCAATTACTTAATTTAGACAACTTTAGTCTTGCAGTTAAAATTAAAATGTTTCAATTTTGAAAAGTGTAAATTTCAGTATGAAAAAGAGGCTTTAATTTCACAATTATAATCTAAAAATTGTCCACTCTTAAACGAAGCTTGGAATGACTTAATTTTTAAGGCTCCATACTTTAAATGGTGTATTTCTGATTGTTTCTGAATTAAAATCTGTTGAAATTATTTTGTTTTGAACATTTTTGAGAATAAATCAATGATGAAGGTTCTTCTATAATTTACCTAATCACTTAAATATAGCTCGATATTCACTGAAAGTATAATTTTTTTTCACAATCCTATTGTTGAATTTTGTGAGCTTAAGAGTTGTGATATTTCATCAAAAAAGTTTAAACTTACATTCAGTAGTTTTTAATGTCTGAGCACCCAAATTTAAAATTCTTTACTTTCGAAAGCTTTGAAATTGTAATTGCCAATCGACACAGAACGTTTAACATAATAATATAAACAAAACTGTAAGTGATTCTCATTTGGAAATTATATATTTTTTTAGGTTTTCCAATTGCATTAAAAAATTTTTTTAAGGCTACTGCTTTTACATTTTATTATTTGATTTGAATAAAATAAGAATTTAAATAAAAGTGAGAAAATAAGAGAAAAATTAAAACAATTTAAAAAAAGGATTCATCTCAAAAACTTCCATTACAAAAATTAGAATGATAGGTCAAACGATAAGATCGCCAAATCGAAGTTCCATTAAATCATTTTTGGCAGGAGGGTTCGTGTATACTTTTTTGGTAGCTGCATTTAATGCACAATGTAGGCAGGAATATATTATCGTATTTTCTAAAGTAAATTCTCCTGAAAATGATTTTATATTGTCTCACCTGCAAGAGACGCGTGAATGAAATTTGCGGTGGTAGTATGAGTGCTCAATTTGCATCTAAATTATGCAGGGGTTAAAAGGGTTTTACGTCATGCATTGTTAATTTCTCATGGAGATGGTATCTTAGTTTTAGAAAGGAATAAGGATACAAGAATAAAAACATAAAAAGAGAAATACATCTGATGAAAAATAGTTACGATGTCAAAACGGAATTTGAAAACTATTTTTTACCAGGTGAAGGATTATCATTTGGGATAAATAAAAAGGAATGGAATACAACCGTGCGTAACATGCTACGTATAACTGGTGACGCATAATTGTCTTGCGTATAAAAATACTGCATTTATACTGCAAAGCGATATTTACACAGAAAGCACTTTACATTGCCGATGTGTTATCGTCAATTTTAGTAAACAATTTTTTACATTTAATTTAAATTCTTGAAACTATATGGAACCTACTATTGTGACTAGATAAATTTAATTTCAATTTAAGATATTATTTAAATTTAAAAGTTATTTTTCTAAACATGCGCACACCGGACAATGTAGGAGTATAAACAGCAACACAGCAGGCCGATAGAACTGGTTTGTTTTATACTCACAAGGACCATTGTTACTGTCGGGGGCTGCGAAACAGGTAGATATAAATACAATTTTATTTTCTGCTCTTCCTTATTACAAGCGTTTTTAAAAAGAAAAGGGGTGGCTTAATTTTTTCCAGTGGAAAATACAACAACAGTTTTTGTATAAATTCTTATGGGAATGATAATGGGCTATAATTACCAAAAATAAAGTAATAATTGTTTTCATTCAATTTAAAATTTAATTATCTTTATCTTGAACTTGTATAATTGCTTTAAAATAATTAAGAAATGTTATGTGTTCTATTTTTAATCATTTGAAATTCATATTCTATTTTACTTTTTTAGTTTTCAGTTTTTTTTACATCCACAATTTCAGCCTTTTATGTACGACCTAATCTTACGGGTAGGATAGCATAACAAACTATTTAACCAAACAAACAGTTACAAAAAAAATGTAGGCGCATTATTTGTGCATTAACACATTTACAGCGAACACATAGTTATGTATATAAGTCCCTGCCCGAGTCTCTGGAAAAAAACTTTTTCAACGTGCATAAATGACTATCGTGGGATTTCCTATTAGTTTCTAATTGTTAGCGCAGTCAGATAAATTCCTTTAAATTACCGGATCGTGAATTAAAGTTTAGTCTGACACCAATTAATCTACATGACAACTTTTACAATCTTTAAGACAATTAAAGTGCAAGTCCCATAGCCGGTTTATGAAATCTTTAAGCGAAATAAATATCAGCGTAACTACGATTAAAGTATTTTTTCACATGCAATTTTTAAACTGAAATATCAAACTAATATTAATTTATAAAATGTTTATATTTCCAAGAATCTATTGTCTAAAACAATAAAAAAGAAAATCAAGGATAATATTTTTGATATTTGATGAAAATCGATATAGAAAATAATGAATTTTCAACCAAACAAATTAATTTTTATCAAAAAAAGGTAGTTCAAGTTTCAACCAAAAGTAGTTGAATTTTAAGCCAAAAAATATTAATTCTCAAAAGAATGGTGATAACTAATACTTTCACCAAAAATTTTTTAGTTTAAAATAAAAACAGGTTAATTCAAATGAAAAAGTCGAAATTTAAATGGAAAAGTTGAATCCTCAAAAAAATGTATTATCAACCAAACAGTTGTATTTTCACCCATAAAGATTAAATTTCTACCAAGAATATTAATTTCCCATCAAAAAAGACTAATTTTCCAACAAATCTCCAACAAATTTTTGTTAAAAAATTTAGGTCAGCTTTCACCCAAGTAGTTCAATTTTCAACCAAACAGATTAATTCCCCATCAATAATAATAATTTTATACCAAAAAGCCGAAATTTCTCCAAAATACTTGAATTTTCAAACAGAGGTGATTATTCAACTGAAATGTTGAATCTTCAATTAAAATAATATATTTTCAACTAAGTAGTAAAAAAAATTTAACAAAAGAGTTATGCTTTCAGGCATGCATTTAATCTAATTTAAATCATGAATCTACAATAAAAAAAATCAATTTTATACAAAGCCCAACTTATAACCAATGCTGGAATTTTCAACCAAAAAGATGATTTCCTGACATAAAATACAACAGTTGAATTTTTAACCAAAAAAGATTGTACTGATACTTGTAGAGAATTTTTAAGGCGTATCTTGTTTCCTTTAGCAAATATTTATAGGTTTTGGAGTTTTTTTAGTAATTGATAAAAACTAGATTTTTCAAAAATAAATTTTAAAAAATCTTTCTTTCAGCTCACGCTAATTTAGTCCATTTTGGGATTTTATCAATTTTATTAATACTAAATTACACTATTGAGTCTTCTGAAACTAGTTAAGGAATTTAGTGTTGGCTAAAGATCAAAGAAGTTTTGAGCTCAATCGTATGAATTGAACAAAAATTATGAATGTTTAAATTTCAAGCGCTAAACGCAGAGGATATTTTCAAGATTGCGGCTCACAATTTAAAACATTAATAGTTTTTTAACCATTAGTCCGATTTATCTAAAGTAGAGAACTCCTTTAGATCTTAATCAACAACTTTCTCACCAAAAATTTCTCGTTTTTGTTTCCGACAAATCTATTTTTATCAATTATTTTTAAAACTGCAAAACCTTAAAATATTTACTACAATATAAAAAGATGCGCCTTACAATTCTCTAAAAGTATCATCTTTACAATTAAAATTCGAACGGTTTTTAATATTCACTTTTAGGACAATACTTCTTAGGCTGAATTCACGCTTATCTCCTTTTGATCCGGAGGGGTTTAATTCAACAAAAAAACACGATTTAAAAAAAAATAGTTAAATTTTCAACAAAAAAAGAATTTTGAGACGACAAAGAAAAAAATTTCAGCCAAATTTCGTATTTATTTTTAATCTGAAAATATGAATTTTCTACGAAGATTGTTGAATTTTAATCGGATAAAGGCAAATTTTAAAGAAAACAGTTGAATTTAAAAAAAAAAATGAATTTTCAAATAAAATGTTTAAACTTAAAAAAATTAATTTTCAAAATAGTAGTTAAATTTTCAACCACATAGTCATAGTTGATATTCCAAACAAAAAAGATTTTAATTTTAAATATAAAACAGTAGAATTCGACGAAAAAGATAACAGTTGTATTTTTAAACAAAAAATATCAAATTTGCCTAGCCGCTTATGGCCGCTTGAGTTGGCCCCTGATGATTTGAAAATCAGTTTTCGAAAATTTAACTTTTTAACAAATCGTTTTGTGAAATTTTCATGGCTTATCTTTTTTCTCTTGGCAAAAAAGTTGTATCTTTTACCGTTTCTGTCAAAAAAAAAACTTCATTTTTCAGACTTTCATTTACGACCTAAAATCACGGGTAGGATAGCATAACAAACTATTTAACCAAACAAACAGTTACTAAAAAAAATGTAGGCACATTATTTGTGCATTAACACATTTACAGCAAATAATATTTTAACTTCAACTCGCTCCGAAAGACAAAGTTCTTTATATTTTAAGTTAAAAATTTAATACCCTGTCCTTCAAACTGTTCTTAAGATAATGTGCAGTTTAAAATTTATGAATTTTTGTAAATAAGAAAGTTATAAATTTTGTTGGTAATCAGTATCAAAATAACGTTAGACAAGTTTCAAACGCTTCGTTTATCGAGGGAATTTTGAATAAGCCCAAGCTTCCAGCAAAATAAATGCTTGGTAGGATATAATTAAGTTTTCTGAAAAGTTTTACCGTATTTGAAATATTCATTAACAAAATATGATCATTCAAATATCATTGACCGAGCACGTGAGGTGCGATAACTTCGGAGCCCGGTTGCACTGCGCTATTTAGCCCGTTAGAATACAACTATGTTTTTATACAATGTCCTCAATAGGCGTACATTAGAAACATAATGTAAACAAAAAGCTAGGGCATCTTAAATTCATTTTTAAGATTAGCTAGGAAAGTATTACACATCTCTTAAAATTTCGAGAACATTGTATTTGGTTCCTAAGCAAATAAATCTATAAATAATGAAAATGAATAATAAAAAGCAAATGTTGAGTTTGCTAGAAAGTCTAACTGGAGGTAGAAAAATAAATAGAAACAAAGAAAATAGTGCTAATAATATTATCAAGGTAAAAAAACAAGGTTACTTATGAAAGTGAATAAAAAATAAATTAATTAACTTTGAAGATTATTTTTTTATTATTTTCATTTCGTAAAAATTTGCATAAGTAAAATTTAGCGCATATTTTATATGCATACTACTGTGAACTAGAGAAACTACAAGGAAACCGGATTTTTGTATTGAGTAATAAATTAAAAATATTAAGGCAGTATAAAGTCGACAATCACATTACTCAATCTTTAACTTGATTTATGAAATCAAAAAAGATAGCCACATTGCTAAGTCTTAACAAATTTCGCAAACGAAATATAAATTTATTGTAGAAAGAATAGTCTAAGACGTAATTATTTATTTGGAAATAGTTGATCTAAGTTTTCCTTTTTATTTTTACAAAATTTTCAAGAAAAAATAGTTTATTGGTAGACAATTAAACTTTCTGGTTTAAAATAAACTTTTTTGTTGGAAATTCATAATTTTGGTTAAAAACTCATCTCTCTTAGTAGAAAATTGATTTTTTTGTTTCAAAAATTATTACTTTGTTTTAAAATTTGTGTTGTGAGATATACTTCTCTGAATGTTTGTAATCACCCTGTAAATACCTATATGTAATGTAAGATATAAATATTTAATGATTTTGCCCTAACAAAGAAATAATTGCTTGTGGTTTGATGTTCAAATTTTAACTTGATAGTGTAAACAAAAAAATAGACTAAAGCCCCCTCATCTCTGACTAAAGTAATTCCAGTCTAGAGGCGAGGACTGTGGTCGAGCAGGTCACGACTCCCAAATTGTCACCCATCACGCACTCGATCAATGCTACTAAAATGCTCCTATTTTCTTAACGAATAATTCAATTATGGTAAAACTTTGAAGAAAACTTAATTATATCCTACAAAGCATTTCTTTTGCTGGAAGCTTGGACTAACTCAAAATTCCCTCGATAAACGAAGCGTTTGAAAATTAACGTTATTTTGATACCGATTGCCAAAAAAATGTATAACTTTCTTATTTAACAAAATCAATATATTTTAAATTGCACATTATCTTAAGAACAGTTTGAAGGATAGTGTATTAAATTTATGTCTTAAAATATAAAGAACTTTGTCTTTCGGAGCGAGTTGATGTGAAAATATTTTGTAAATTTGCCGGTCTGAAAAATTAAGTTTTTTTGATTTTTTACAGAAACGGTAAAGGATACCGAAGTGATGTTTTAAAAAGTTACATTTTCAAAAACTGATTTTCAAGTCATCAGGGGCCAACTCGAGCGGCCTGAAGCGGCTAGGCAAATTTTATGCGTGGCTATAGAATCCGGAGTCTCAATTGCTGAAAATTGGGGGTCTTATGATGATGATTTTCGAAACCTTTTATTTGATAACCTTATATTTTATTTTCTTGTCCAAGTATAGACATTAGTTAATTTGTAATGAAATTCGTAGTTATGCAAACTAAAATGGATTCGGAACGAAATTTATTCGAATTAGAATTTTATCGAGCAGCAATTCCTCACCACCATCTTAATAATAACTTTAAATAATTTAATAAAGCTTTGCTAATTTATTTAAAACCTTTTCTCATGGTAAAATAATTAGTTAAACGATATTTTTAGAGTAAAGGACCGCAAATTAGTTATTAAATAAATATCAAATAAGCAATTATGCTCACCGGTGTTGAAATCCAGTGCGAATTCTTCGAAGTCGTTGCCTTTTGTGATGCTATAAATCAACTTCCGATTTAACGGCGATTCGGCTTGTATTGAAAGTGCTAATGGTGAATGCAATTCGATATTTTCAAGAACACTGTCGGTGTAAAATTGTTTATCGAAGACTGGCATCGAGCGATCGATGACTTTAACGTTTACGGGCACTTCGATTGAGCAAGGCGTTAAACCTGAAATAAATAATTGATTGAATCCAAACAAACTTGAGCAAAAATGACAATAAAATGCTCTGGAAGGAAAATATAAATAATATTCACTCACCGCCATCATAAGCAGCAATCATAAGTTGATACTCTCGATTGTGTCCTTCCAAATTTTGTTTCAATGAAATTTCCCCAGTCTTGCGGCAAACTTTGAACAATTCCCCGTGACCCTTTTTCAATTCGTAGCGAACTTCCCCATTGTCACCACTATCCATGTCAACAGCATGAACCTGTGAAAACTATTTTGTAGAACGAGGTGGAAGAAGCGATATCTTTTTAGGGAATTGTGAGTAATTTCTATTCCCGGGATGTATTTTTTACTTTGCACCAGGTGGAAGATTCAACTTCCTTCGAGAAATTTGGAGAAATGTACAGCCCACGGATGAAAATAAAGTGTGTGAAGTTAGCGGCGATACTGTTGTAATTTTTACTTTTCACCAGAAAGGCGCAACTAATGGGTGGCACAGCAAGACGAATCAATCTACATTTCACCGATTTTCGGGAGATGCGGAAAACATTCTATAACATCTAATTTTCAATCTAATTGAAAACTGAGATTTTGATTTCTAGATTAACAGTTGCTGCATGAAGGCGCAGTAAGTTTGATTAAAATGTCAACCAGTGTATATCGTGTCGACGAAAGATAGTGTTGCCGGATGGCTGGAGCTCTTTCCCTCCACACCTAGTCCTATTTCCCACTAAAAAATAAAATTTCCCACTAAGTAAAAAACATTTTGTTAAATAGTAAAATCAAATTATTAATTAAGTGAAAATGATTAATAATGATTTTTCTTAAATAAAACTGATTTCGTTGTTCAAGAATAGATAGTTGTATTTAATACGTTGATAAATACATAATTGAATTACACTGGTACCTGGAGATAAGCAGCGCCATGTTACGCTATTCCTAGAACGACTGTCCTCTTGTGACCTCGAAATGTGGTGATGTGCGGAACATGGGAGTCAGTGCTTACTAACGGCTAACCCGTGCGTGAAACACTAATAGCTTAGGGACAAAGGGGTAGTGCGCGAGTACTCAAGCGCGTATAATTCGTAACATCGTAACATTAGGAAATGATTCACATGCCACTGACTGTTTACGTTTAGACGGTCTCGAGACATGCTCAAAGTAATACCCGAAACCGTGCTTACATCCAAGCCCCAGCGTATTCTTATCCACCAATTGCATCAAGAACCTCGAAATTAAAATCGCTTTGATAATTATGTTCGCTTATGAACATATGAAGAATTTAGGTGCTGGGTAATAGGAATCGAACTCGTAGAATAGCATCAGCTGTTTTTATTGTCATCCTATTTCTCAATTGATCTTTTATATTAACAATGGATGAAATTATCCCCACTGATTAAAAATTTGAAAATTTCTTAGAATCTTACTATTTTTGGTATAAAGTCACACTGCAAAAAGAAATATATAACGGATTTATCTTCTACGTGTAACCATAAACCTAAAGGAGCTGGATTCCTAAAAATCGTTCGTGATTCGTTATGCTCTGAACCCTTTCATTGCAGACCAGCGGGATTAAGCCTTTCAACGCTGCCTAGAGGGTTTGAACATTCACTTTCCTTATAATTCATTTCTGCTAATTTAATCATTTCCTTTATTCCCTGTTCTGGCTAGTTAGAAGTGATATGAAAACTTTCTTGAATAATGCTTCCGTAAAAATAATGGCAATTGAAATATATTAGGGACTATAAGGAAAACATCTTAAAAAAACCCCGATGAAAATAAAAACCACTAAGTTTCCTACTAAAAAATTAGTTCCGCTAGAATTTCCACAGTTGTTGTCGGAACTGCTAAGCCAACTTCGCATTTCGAGTGATTTCGTGTTTCAGTGCCACCATAATTGTCATAATAGGTTGAGACGGCCCGTTCTATTTTCATAATTAGAATTAAATCATAAAGCAACGGGCGAGTATTTATATTGATACGCTTCTGACTCAAAAGTGGAACACCAAGTAGAGCTAAAAAAAGATTCATGAAATCATTCGTTCATGCGATCGATTGCGCGCGCCATCAGCTAATAAGTGGGGATATCGTGAGGCCAATGCAATTTATATATTGACTTTGGAATTGCCAGGACTTATTGGTGACAAGAGATCAAATGATTGATTGATTGACATTGATCATTGCTTGCTGTGACTCCTGGTGACGAAGCTATACCCGATTACCCTTGAGTAAAATAGGATTTGATTAATTGAATGATGTTCATGGTAGATTGATAGATTCTGGTCTATCAGACGCATCAAGTTGATTAATCAAAATTTGCGCTCTGCGACAATGTTACAGAGCTCAAACCCAGTTTTCCGCCCTGCAGGTAGTAGCTCTAAGATGGAATTAGAAGACAACTATTCCATAGTTACATGCAGGGGTAAGAAGCGAAAGCTCGCCAAAGCGTCCAGTAACGGTTCGGACAGTGCTAGCAGTGGCCAGTCCTCGGCCACCTCAATCAGAGGAAGCGGCAGGACGTCAAGAACGTCAGTTGTAAGCGCGAGTACACTCTGAACTTAAAGAGGAAGGGTTCACTATTACGTCAGTTGCTCGCATGAGAAAGCGACAAACCAAGAGAGCCCTACCAATGCTTCTAGTAACGGTGCCTAATACCCCTCAGGCAAAAAAAGCTCAAGATCCAGTCTATTTCCTTTATAAAAATAAAAGTCGAGCCCTATGTTAAGCCTAAAGACACCTCCCAGGGCTTTTAGGGCCAAAGGTTCCAACATGTCTCTGACGTATGCCATGCCACTCCGCGCTGTGTGAAGTGTGGTGGCGCGCATCACAGTTACACCTGCAAAAAGAATCCTGAATTACCGGCCACTTGCGCTAACTGTGCTGGAGACCATCCCGCAAGTTACAGAGGTTGTGCTGCTTTTAAAAAAGCTTCCAGGAAACCCATAATTAACAAATCCAAACCTAATAATTCGCGTAAAGAAACGGTGCCTAATAAACCTGCTGTACAGACCGCTCAAAAAGAAAATTATATACATGAATAAACCCCAACAGGTAATGCCCAGCCACAGAAAAAAATGCCACTGTACAGCGCTGCAGTTGCCTTTACTTCAAGAACAAATGCGATCAAACCCCGAGCTATGCAACCACCCAAAACACACAAAATTAGTAGCCTCACGCTAAACCAGCTATCACCAAAAAAAATTCCACACTCACAAAACAAAATTACTCAGCTATTGTCCTCGATAAAAATACACCCTCTCAGGACACTTGCGCTCGAAAATGGCCAACTTCAATAACAATACTCTAAAAATCATTTTTTGGAATGCTCAGGGTATCCTTAAATAAGGCATGAATTAGCCACATATCTCTACAAAAATAAAATCACCATTTGCTTGCACAATGAAACTTTACTTCGTGAATCCATACAAATGAATCTCGTTCGCGGATACGAATTATACCGAAATAACACTAACAGACGTATCGCGATCTTAATTCAAGAAAATATTGACCATCAAGAACTAATAATATAGCCACGGCTATACAAATAAAAATACACGGGAAACCATATGCCATCATCTCGCTCTACCAGACAACCTCTCGCGAATTTTCAAAAAATTACTACAGAAAATTGTTTAAACTTGCACCCTCGGTAATCGCTGCGGGAGACCTAAATGCTAAACACTTAGCCTGGAATAGCAGAACAACCAACAAAATCGAAAAACATTTATTTGAATTTATAAACGAACATCCGTCTCCGCACCAGACTCGCATACCTTCTTCCCCCACAACATCAAACATAAATCAGACCTCATTGACTTTGCAATTACCAAAAATGACTTATATAATTATGACACTCTCACCATTGTCAAATTAGACTCAGATTACCGACCAGTTGTTATTAGCCTTTTTACTAACTGTGAAAAAGCTCCGGTTATGCCTCGCTATAATTTTGCAAAAGAAAATCGGCAAACATTCAACTCAACCTTAGAAACCTATGTTAATTTCGAACCTTTACTAACAGACACTACTCACATTGACGATGCCATTGTTAATCCAACCTCGAGCATAAAAACTGCCAATCACACTTCAGTCCCTCAGACTACCATTAACAAAAAACTAAAAGCTGTATTCTTAAAAAAATCATCAATCGTCTTCGGAAAACTGTTGCATTCAAAATTCGAGAGCACCGATGTAAGAATTGGAATACGGAGGTCGGTAAACTTCAAATTAAAGATAATTGTTTATATCGGATGACTAAAACCCTATCAAAGCCGCGAGCTACTATTCCCCCTCTCAAAGCCCCGGATCAATCGTTTGCACTTTCTCCTACCGAAAAAGCAAATCTGCTAGCAGCAAATTATGAAAGTAACTTCTCTCCACACGACGAACCATGGGATCCGCAACACATCTCCGAATGTAAAAAAATTGTTTTCGACTTTCTAAAAATCCCAAGTACCGATAAATTAAGGAAAATAACTTATAATGAACTAACAAAACAAATCAAAGCTACTAAAAATGACAAAGCACCCGGTCTTGATTCAATTTCAAACTTTGTCCTCAAAAAACTTCCGATCTCGTGCCTCACTCTCCTCGCCACTATCTTTAATGCTAGTATTCAACTTAGCTACCTTCCTAATTCATGGAAAATAGCTCAAATTCTAGTTTTTCAAAAAAAGGCAAGGATCCATAC
>JAAAKG020132207.1:0-14586 GCA_010014905.2 Druon quercuslanigerum | reverse complement strand
ACTACTCCCCTCCCTACCGAGTGAGTCACGCCTACCCCGAAAGGGAAACGGCTTAATGGTGTAATAATAATAGTACAAAGTCACATAAAAAATGTTGAATAATTGTATGGGTTCTTTCAAAAATGGTTAAAAAGATGTTTGTATGGATATTTTTGTACAGAATAATGGCAAAAATCAAAATAATAATCTTATTTGACCGATTCCGATTCCATGGTTTATTTGTTGAAAATGTTACGTTACATATCACCCCCCCCCCCCCCTCCCAAGTTGTTACGTAATTCATGGATGGCCTCTAAG
Source organism: Druon quercuslanigerum (assembly GCA_010014905.2). NCBI lineage: Eukaryota > Metazoa > Arthropoda > Insecta > Hymenoptera > Cynipidae > Druon > Druon quercuslanigerum. Next base: position 14,289 of record JAAAKG020132207.1, on the reverse strand, counting down.
CTCTGCAGCTCGCTCAGGGCTAACGAAAAATTCTGTAATACTAGCGTTTTATTTGTATGTAACGGAATTTTCGATAAGGTTAAACCTGACAATTCTGTTGCTGGGCATTTCTTTCCTCGATACCTCTCTTTCCTGAGATCTTTTTTTGTCACTTAAGTAGGTCGTGTAGAAAGCACACTGCTAAGTTTTGAATCCACTTTCCGTTATAAATTAGCAGCGTTCAAAAAGAATCTCATTATAAGTTTTGTCTTTCGGTAGAAAGAATAAGAAATGAAAAAAATTAGTATATGAAAGAGGGACCGAAAAATTTGGGAATGTACATCACAATATGGCCGCACCTTTGCTGAATATTCATTACTCATTAAACAATATCCATTTTGTCCTACGCAAAAAATTTACATCGCGAATCAATGCTGGTTCATATTAAGATCCTAACTACATGTATATAATACAATCAAGTTAATAAATAATCCTTTATACCACAGAACCTTCTCCATTCTCCAAATTTATTTTTTTTTTATTTTATTCTCTCATCGTTTCTGACTTCGAAAAATATCTCAATCTCTCATTTTCGTAAAAGTCACGATTGAGTTAATCAGATTAGTGTGTGCTGTATTCAGTTTGTTGAACTCGGTGAAAGGAGTCGAAAAAAAAAGTAACAGGAAAGTATGATCTGTGAGAGATGACGATCCATTTACAATTCGCCAAATTATTCGACTCTGAACGATAAATCGCGACGTTTGACGGATGACGCATGGTCGTCCGGAAATGCCAGTCACGTTATTTTAAGTAAACACGAACTTAAACAAGAGATAGAAAAAATTTAAAAAGGTAAAAGAAGATTAAAGGCATATAATGGGTGGAAAATTGTTTGTAAAAAAAGAACTAATGGTTTTATCTATAGAGCTCAATTGACAACATTCGATTAAAATAGAGTAAATGTGTAAATATTTATGTTTTTTATAAGAATAATAAAAAATTAGTTCAATATTATTTTCAATCGAATATATCGTGTATTTTGAGGAGGATTTATAGTGATGTGCAAAATGACACCCGAAATGGATGGAAATTTTTTTATTGAATCGGCGGAATCGGTTTTTCGAGTCAGTTGCTGTTTTCGAGTCGTGTTCTGAATCCATAACCGACTCGATCTGCCTGGTTCGGGGTTTTAAAAATTGCGCACACCCGTATTGAGTTAATATTAAATTCATAATTTTTAGATGGATTCTACAAAAGAAAAATGTTTTTTCAAAATTGATATGCAGAATTCCTGATAACAAAACTAAGAATACAACGACCAAACTTGGACAACCATCATAAAATGTTCCTATTGGAATTTTAAAAACGATACAAACTTTCCTAAAAAAGAAAAGAATGAATTCTTTTCACAAAAATGAAAAAGAGGAAAGAAGAATGAGAAGGCAACCAACCAAATATCCTACTGTTTTTTATTTCTTTCTTCTATTTTATTTTTACTATTATCAAAGCACCATAATAAAACATTTGTGAAAAATAATCACCAACATTTCGGCACTCATACTTTTATTTGAAGCCAACCAACCAAATCTCCATCTTTCTCTTGTTTATCTTAATTCTCAAGTATCAGGGAGAGAGCATCGTGCTTTCGATGTTGTTCTTGCCTGCTCGAATTTTTCTTGCTTTGACAAGGGTACTATATGTTTTTTTTATTGTGATTTGATACTAATGAAAATAAAAAAAAGAAAGAAATAAAAAAGACAAGGAAGGAGATTTAGTTAGTTGCCTTCTCATTTTTCTTCCCTCTTTTTTATTTTTGCCCAAAACAGAATTTTTTTCTTTTCTTTTTGAGGAAACTTTTTATCTATTTTTAAATTGCAATATGAACATGTTACGGTAGTTGTCCAAATTTATTTGTTGGATTTTTGGTTTTATTTTCAGGATGTCTGCACATTAACCGACGACTGATGACCTGTAACATTTCGTACATACGGTTTTTTGTTTTTAACCAGTTGATTTGTTTTTATTTCACCTCTAATGTTAATATTTCAGTAAAAATAATCAATTTTTCTTGATCGAGCTTCTAATCATATCTCTAATAAAATTGGAGTTTTTCAACGATTCAAAACTAACAAATTTCACTATTTTAGAATTGGTTAAAAAGTAGTTAAACAGGATATACTCTTAGTAAGCGACAGGATGTGACCGGTGGCAGTTGTCACCAGACTCACCCTCCCGCCACTGCCAAGAAATGTCGCTTTCTCATTATTCTAAAAAAACACATAATTTTTTTAAAGTTTTAACATTAAGAATGTTATCTGCAGATACCTTGTTGGCCACGTTCGTAATCAACGTTATAAAATACATAAATAGAACAATTTTTAAACAATGGTTTAAAACAACGTTTTTGTTTTTGAAACTCAAAGTTTTTGAAAATTTTTACATATAGAATTTAATTTTCAGGTGCTTCGAGCGCCATATTAGTAATCAGCGCACTGTTCAAAACTTCATCCCCTCACTGTAAAATGCTGATCCTCCAAAGTACGCAGAATTCAGTTTAGTTTTGAGTTCCAACGTTTTTGAGAGACAAAACCAAATGAAAAAAATGCAAATTTTTTAATTAAGACGCAAACAATGTCACATTTATATATTTTTTATTGCGGAGAAAAAACAACCGTCAGCCAAGCCACAACCTAATATTTAATAAACTTTCTAGATTTAATTGCACATTATTTACATTAGCATTAGAGTTTCATAATATGTAAACAGTTAATAAGCTAAACGTGCCTATTAACACTCGAATGCATTATTTGAAAAATGAAGCACAGAGCCTTTTCAGTTTTTCGGTCTGATCAATTCCACAAAGTATGTGATAATATTACAGTTATTGTCTGTAATATTTTTTATCTGAGCAATGAGTCTTTTATCAGTTATTGCGGCGGCTTATCGTTCAATGTCAACGTTTTCAGACCTTCAGCGAAAAGTAGAGTTTTTAATGAAAGCACATGAATATAGTCTTTGCACATTCAAGATTTAAGTAAATTTGAGTAATATTTTTGACCATAAATCTTGAGAAGTAATGGAAAATATTATCAAAATTTGGGATGAGTAGTCAAATCTTTTTCATAAGATTCATGCAATATAATGGGTGTATTATATTTTTATTTAAAATTCAAATCTTGTCGGTTTCTAGATAATCTGGGTAATTGGTTCATTTGCTAAACATTTTTAACACCATTACGCTTATTAAAATTAATATTAACTAGACAATCTAAATATTTATCAACTAACAGAACTACTCAACAATAATTAATTTGTTTCAAACAAAGTTGATTAAAAAAATTTCAAAACAAGAATTTGTTTGAAATTCCAAACGCAATAATTGGATGAATGTTCGCTGAAAACAATCAATGCTCATGTCGAATATTCTAAACAAAATATAAGAAACTATTTATCGCAAATACTTACAAGAATTTTTATACATTTTTTAGGAATTTGAAACAGTGGATCTAATTTTTATAATGATTTTTAAAATGATCGAAAATAGAAACAGGGTTCGTAGCTTCAATTTTTTAAGGAAACATTTATGCAACAAACGTTATATGGATTTTTGTGTTTTGCTTTCATTTTTATGCAAAAGCGCAATTTTTCTCCAATCTTAATGATTAAGCGCTGAATGTGTTCCTTGAAAAATTCTTAAGAAGCTTCTTTACCTGAATTGTATTGCAACTATTTTTTTTGATATTATACAGTTTTTATTTCTATAACGAAATATCTCCTTCAACGGAATGTAATAATGAAAGAAAGAACCCCGCACAATTTACGTTAAAATCATGCCCCGGTCAAATTGGCTGAAATTGCAACATAATGATCCCCCTAATAAAATAATCCTAATGGGTACTAGTTCAAAAAATCAAAAGTTTTCGAGATAGGTGGGGCTGAACGAGAAAAATAAGACATTTTTTAATAAACTGTGATTATTCGCTTACATTCATGTCACTTCGCCTATTATTACCAAGACAGCGCCATTTTGTTGCCCTTATTAGCTAGTGATTGTGCTGATCACAGTTTATTGAAAAATCTGCACCTCAACTTCAAGTTTCAAGCGGGACATTATATTCACTTGTGGTCATATTTTTCTCGTTCAGCCCCACCTATCTCGAAAACTTTTGATTTTTTGGATTAGTACACAGCAGGACTTTTGATCAGAAGGCTTTGAACTATATTATATTGCAGTTTCAGCCCATTTGACCGGGGCCGGATTTTAAAGTAAATTGTGCGGGGTCTTTTCTAATTTGTAAAATTTTCAATTATAAATGAAAAAAGTGCGAGCAACAGGGGTGAAACTTTGTATAGAAAATAAATTTTCTTAATATTAGTTAATTATTTAAAGAAAATCATTTATATAAATAAACTTTGATTATTTGGTTAAATAGACTACCCCCTTTCTAGCTCATTCAGTGTTAACTTTACGAAGAATTATGTAATTCTAGTCATTACATTTTTTGTAAACAAATGTTTTCTCATATAATTTTAGTTTAAAAAAATCTCAACCATTTACAATAGTAAAGAATCTTTCAAGAAATAAAATCAGAGGCCTTGCCCATTAGGATTATGTGATAATTTTAGCTTTTACCTAAAAATGAAGCTTAAGCACGAAAATCCATATAATATTTGTTAAATAAATAATTTTCGTCTGAAAATTTATTTTCTAAAGCCATTCTCCTTCTTGATATGCTAAAAAAAGCCATAAAAGAGGTCATTAAACCCATTAAAGTTATCATTCTCGAATGTAGGTCAGGAATTATGGCAATCGGTATTTCTAGAGATGTTTTGACATTGTTTTCCTTAATAATTCAGTTTTTCTTATTGTAATACTGAAAAAGAGTCATTAAACTTATAATTATAGAATACAGAACATGAACTGCGGCAGTGGATATTTCCATATATTTTGACAATTAATGTTTTGCATTAAAATTCAGTTAAGTTTTATAATAAATCTCTCTTTTTTAGTGCGAATACTTATATAAGCACAACTATTATTTAATACATATTTCATTATTTATTATTTATTATACGTATTAAAAATTCGATCCTTTTCATTCAAATTTTCAAATTTAAACTTTTCTTCAAGTGAATTTTCACTGATTTTGGTAGCTATGGCGAAATGTTGGTAACTGATTTCCAACATAATATCGTTCGTATCGTTTGAATTGATTGATCACAATTTTAGATCCAGAAAGAAGTTTTTGCATTATATGGTCCAAAGTATTAATTAGTTGAAAAATGCGAATCCACATATCAGATTGTTCAAATTATCAAAAAGTTAAAAATCTTCGAACTTTAATTTATCGAAACTCAATACTAGTTTCGTTTGACGTATCACAAATGTCTCACTTTTTTCAATTAAAATTGATGAAGAGGGGTCAATCATTTTTTCATGTACTCTTAGATGAGAGATGGGGTGCTTGGTAAACACAATTCCCACACAAAATGTTATCTCCGGTACATGGATCAAAATTACATTGGACAAAACGGAATGTAAGTAAAGCCCCTGAGGGAAGATTTTGTCCTCGATCTTTGTGATTCTGGTGTCAAGAAGAGGTAAGTCTATTATTCTTCTTTATTATAAAGAATAATTTCCTTCAATCTTGTCCTTCACCAGAAGGCACAAAAATCACCCTCGAATAAAGTTTTACCACTTCCAATTCATTGACTTGCATAATAAAAAACTCAGCTTAACTTATCAAACATTCACTCTTTTCCTTTGAAACATTCACCTTCTCAAACCACGTGAACCTCCACACTCCACGTGTTGAACTTGACAAACCGAAAGGCATTAATCTGAAAAGGCCTTCACCTCCCAAGCTCCCAACATCAGTCTCATTATTCCTTTATATTTTCAACCTGACTTCAAACTTTCCCCAAACATTAAACAAATATCCAGAAAATGGTAAATTCAATTTAACCTTGATATATTTTGGAAAATGTGAACAATGTACTTTTGATCTTACATGACTAACTCGACTATTAGAACTAGAGCATGAGAGGATTCCAAAATGACTCTACCTGTCACTCAAGTTCTTCCGAAGATCACGTGCGTCATGAAACCCCTGTTGGCTCAGCCCTAAGTAGTGTGCTGAGCCGAAATATTTCTCTTCTCAAAAATAGCAACCTCTGCCTGGACACTTGGATGCTGCAGCAGCAAGAGCAATAGCAAGCTTCCTCCTTCTCCTCCTTCTTCTACTTCTTGTTCTCCTTTTTCTCCTTCTCCCTCTATCTTCTCCGCCCGCAATCTCCGTCGCAGCCTTTCCTGAGTTCTCGGTCACCAACAGCATGTATCTCTGGATGCACCGTGAACCTCCGAATGCACCAGCATCAGCCACACTCTTCTGATTAAGATATCAGCACAGCTTTGACCGATAGCGCACGCTTTCCGAAAGATAACAGGCACATCGGTACCGCCCTCTTCAGATCCACCCAAAAACTCAACAACCATAAATTCAAAAAACTACCCCTATTTTTAAACTTCCCGCCACTTCTTCCGAACTCGAAGGAACTCTTACAGTTAAAGAGTGTAATAGAGCAATTCTCTCCTTCATCTATTATTTCCAACACGGTGGTTTTATTAGCTAAAGGTCCTTACCAATCCCTACTATCGCAATCAGAAATCAGTAATCCCCTTTCGCCGGGAGTTATCAAATTCTCTGTTTACTTGTTCCCTTTTACAATGACATCTTTCCAAAGGATTAATCTCACATGTCCCAGGGAAAAGTTTCTTATTTTCTTCCCTCCTTTTTTTTTAGATTTTCATAAAAATTAAGGAGTTTCGCGCACTTTTTTAAAAATTGGTGGAATGACTTCCCTTTGGGATTAAGAGATGAGTCAAGTAGGGTGGCTGTCAGTAGGAGATATGAAGAATAAATGATGTCAAATGCATTATCAAGGTTGATAAATGCTTGTCTACCGCAGAGCACACGGCAATGCACTAATAGTGAAATGCACGCGGGACCGCGGTTCGCGCGCAACTGACTACTGAGGAAAGGACGGAGGAACAAGCAGCAATCGCACCAGGCACAGCTCGAGAGTAGGCGCAAGTCAAACGAAACCGAAACTCAACCATGCCGTCACCGCCGCTACCACTTCCACTAGCGTTGTACTTTGCTTCCCTTCTTCTTGTTCCTCTTTGCCCTTTTTCTTCTGTTTCCTTTTCCTCTTATTTTTCTTGCTTTTCTCCATCTTCATCTCTCCTCTTCCTCCTCCCTTTTTCTTTTTATTCCTCGCCCTTTAAGGCATCGTGTGTTCCTGCCTGACTATTCCTGAATTTACTGGTTCCAGATTCCAGTTTGGTGCTTTCCCGTAGAATCCTGTGTACGATTTAGGGGCTTAAATTTCTTCGTTTTTTTCCTCTCTATTTTATAGCAAAAAGGATGTTCAGAAATATACTATTATTCACAAAAACATATGGGTCTAAATGTTTTCTTCCTCTAAGTAGCTTATCCTCAGGATTAAAATCCGACAAAGAAAAGTAAACTGTGTTATAATACCGTGTTCGTAAAGTGTGTGCAAAATGACATATTTCTCCACTGTAAGATCAGTGTGCAGGAATATAATATTTCCGCCGAGTTTTCCAGCAATGAAATATTCTTTTACGCAAAACTATTCAAGAAAAGAACACGCAATATCGCTTTCATAATGCATTTTTCACAAAAAATGATTCTTATCTATGATAATGTATTGCCAATGTAGTCTGTATTATAAAAATTAAGTATTTTGTTCAATGTACTGCAGAATTCCATTGAAGCTGATAAAAAATTGTATAAATTTGTTTAATTTAATAAAAGCACATGCTTTTTAAAGAAATATAAGCTATAAAATGAGAAAATAAAGCTAAAACATGACAGCTTTAGTTTTTTATTTTTCATTTTTAGGGCTTGCTATTGATTTTTGCTGAAAATTTGTATTGATGGTTGCTGTGAAATCTTGTTTGACTATTATAGGGAATGATCCAGTAGCTATTTCTTAACATTGTTAGCGGTCGTCATAAACCGGAGCTACGGGCTATTTCTGGCCATGGATAGAGATGATTAATTATACATATTGAAAATTCTTATCAGTTAATTGGTGTTTGACAATTACAAAAATAGTTTCTAACCATTACTAGGGGTGGGTTTGGAATTTTTTACATTGTTAGGGGATGGCAGATTGGTAAAACTGTTTTTAGCATGGTTAGGGATTGCCGTTTACTTTAGATACGGGTAATTTTTTATAGGTGTCAGAGGATGTCATTAATTTACGGGTCGAGAAAAAAAATCGGCGCAGAATTAGTAGAGGAGTGAAAGCGAATTTGAAAAGTTTAAGCGCAACAACGTTTTAAATGAGCACCAGAGGTAAAGCGGATTAAAATGCGCTAAGGGGAAAAACGGGTTAGACGCCTAAACCGTTTCTCCTCGCGGCCTTAACTGAACCCGTTTTTTTCCCGCAGTGTGGTGGAAATCCATTTTACGTCACACTAAAAAATCAACAATTATGAACTGACTCAAAAGTGACTTCCTAAGACCTTCGTGAATTTTTTCAGATCAATCTCAATGAAATTTCTGACATCGTAGTAATTCATTACATAAAAAAATTAAGACACATTAAAATGGTTTGCCATCATAAACGCGAATACGTTGCAAAATGTATTGAAATTTATTTCAATTTTCCGCTTTTTTGGGAGTTTAGATACAATCCAATTTTTTCCCACATTATATATTATTTTTAATTATATGTATTTTATGTATCATTATATACTTCTTGTAGTTTTTCAGAAAAAATTATAAACATTTCTCGACGTTTTGTGACTTGTAATTTACAGTTATTTCAAAAAAAAAATAGTTACATTTTCAAGAAACAAAAGTTCAATAAAAAATATGAATATTTTAAATAAAATTAAGAAGTATGCAACTGTCATTACTTCCATCAACTTTCAACCAAGTAATTTTATATTCAACCTCAAAGATGAATTTTCAACAAAAAGGAGAAATATCTAACTGGAATATTTGTTTTTTAACCGAAAAGAAGAATTTTTATACAAGTTTTGGGATTATAACGGGGAGCCGAGTGTGTATATATGAGCAGAAATTTTTAGAAGAGGGAATGTTGGTGGGAGAAGGAGAACAGACGTAGGGGTGGGAGGTTGGAGGTGGGAAGGGAAAGGTATTTTAGGACGAATGGATTGCAGATGGATGAAGTGAGAAGGATGCATGAGGAAGGAAGGAAGGTGTATGAGTTGGTTAAACGGAATAGCATAGAGAGAGAGAGAGAGAGAGAGAGAGAGAGAGAAGGAAGCAGGGGAGGAGAGAATAAGAGAGTCAAGGTTTAATGGGAACTGAGTGTGGATTATGCCAAGGGAGAGAGCACAATATTTGTGTGAGAAAGGAGAGCAAGGAAGTCAGGATGCATGGAAAGTTATAATACGTTCTGACTTTCTGGAAAAAAGAGGATGTGTGAATTGTGCAGGAAGGTTGGTGCAAAAGTGGAACACTGATTAGAGGAGTGTGAGGAGGTGGAAAGGAGTGGAATAAGCATGGAGGTATTGTTGCATGAAAGGGGGAACAAAAGGGCAATGGCGTGGGTGAAGGGGGCGTTGGGTAAGATACAGAAGAAGAGAAGTCAGGAGGAAGAGGAATGGAGAAGGAAAGATTATATATAGGGGAGGAAGTCGATTTAAGAAGATTGTACATATTTTAAATAGTAGATAATGATTTAAGATTAGCTGCGGAGGTAGAGGCTGGCAAGATGAGGCAAAGCGAGAAAATAGCGTCATCCGTGCGAGGCGAGAAAGTAGCGGCATGCGTGCAAGGCGATGTGAAGAGAGGAAGACAAGGTCGGCTTAGAGATAATGTGTGGAGTGATGTTGTTTTTAAAGAGTTAGTTGTAAGAAAATTCTGTAAAAATGGAAGTGTAAGAAATTCAATTTTTTAAGGCCAGCAGACTGAAAAATAAACGTTTATCTATCTATGAGAAGATTAACTTTAAAAAAAAAGATAAATAAATATATGTATAATATTCAGTGTAATTGGAGTATTCCTTTACTGCGAAATTGTACTGCGAAAAGGATAAATACCTACAAAAAAATCAATGTTTTAACAAAATACGTGAATTTTTAACTAAATAGTCGAATTCTCAATTAAAAAAGACCAGTGTGCATACAAATTGTTTAACTTTGAACTAGACATGATCAATTTTCAACTAATAATGGAACAATTAAATTTTCAGGTAAAAAATTAATTTTCAACCAAAATTATGAATTTTCAACTAAAATGATGAACCTTTAACTGGTATAGTTGAATTTTATGCCAAAGAGATGAATTTTCTACAAAAAAGACGAATTTTCCAAAAAAGCGAAAATAAATGTTAAATTAAGGTGATTAATATTCAACCAAAAAAATTAATTTTTAACAAAAGAGTTTAACTTGTAACTAGTTAGTTGCATTTTTAACTAAAAGTAGATAAATTCGTAACGAACAATGTAAAAAATGTATATTATAATTCAGACATATTTCTTCTGTGAAATAATTTAGAAATAATTTTGTGTATTTACAAAATCAAAAATAGCATTGTCATCAACAAATGTATTTTTTTACACCAATCTCAATGAAATTTCTGACATCGTAGTAATTTATTTAAATAAAAATTTCTATTCTTAAGTAGATGAAAATGACAACGTTAATTTCTCCATTATTTAAAAAATCACAAATGTTTCATATATGGGGAGGCAAATACATTTACTAATGGGAAGCAAAGTGATTTAAATTGAATATAAATACCAATAAAGTGGAAACACTCCAGATCAAATTCATAGCTATTTTTCAAATACATAATAGCATTATGCAAACTTTGTAAATTTCTTTTTTTTATAGTGAGCTCAATGATCTTCATTTTTATAGCAACTATCTAATTTTATGTGATATAATGAAGAAAAATTTAAAACATTACGCTTAATGTTATATTGATTTTTATCAATAATTAACTACTCAGTAGTTTTTTCATGAGTTTGAAATAATATGAGAACAAAAAAATAAAACTCCTTGATAAAAGATGAAGAAATTCGTAATAAAAATCTAATAGAAGCAGACAATGAATACTTCAAAATTACAATATTAACAAGGAAGATCAAATTTTAAAAGGCTATGGCATTCCGGCGCGAGCAAATACGTGTTAAATTTGGGTAAGTGGATAAAAGCGGGTCGAGTTCAGACTGGGAGGAAAAACGGTTTAAAAAACCGTTTAAATAAACCGTGCTAAACCGTTTTTCCCCACGGAATAATTTTAGTTCACTTCTACTCTGATGCTCACTCATTCCGTTTCCACTCCCTTAATTTTCCAAACTCTTCTTTGCGTTGACACGAAAACTGAAACCACTTCTCTTCTGCAACTTATTCTACAACGAATTTATTCTCGGCCCGTCAATTTTACCTGCGGATTGTTTTAGACCATTGATAGGGGTTTTCTGTAACCTTAGCTATATGTTTTTGTTTGCCGTTTTGGAATATTTTAATTGATAGTTCTGAAGAGTCATTATTTACCAATAACAAGAATAAATATTGGCTTTTGTTTGGGGTTAGTATTGATGGGTTTTTTGTATTTTCAAGAATTTTCATTAACTATAGCTACATGTTATTTTCGGTCATTGCTGGGGTTTGTCAGTAACCTTATGCAGGGGTTGTTATTGACTGTTGCTAGGGTTTGTTATTGAAAGTTGATAGGAGTTGTTATTTACCAATAGGAAATTAGGACGTTTAGTGACAGTTGCAAGGCATTGGTTTTGACTGCTTTTTTTACATTGTTCGGGATTCTCATCAACCCTTAACCATGGGTTGTTACATACCGATACAAAGGGTCGTTATTGTCGTTGCAAGGAATTGTTCCAGAAAGATGTTGGGAGTTGTGATTTAACGATAGTGAGTATAATAATTAACCATTGGCGTGGGGGGTGAATTATTCCTTTTTTAAACATTGCTGCATTGTCACCGTTTTTCATTAACCTTAGCCAAAAGTTATTATTGACTATTGCCAGGATTCTTTTGTTGAGTATTTTTGAAGATTTTTATTAACTGTTGCTATGTGTTGCTAGTCTTCACTAAGATTTGTTACTGGTTGTTTCTAGGGGTCGGCATCGGACCCGCCTACCGCTCCTGCCCCTCGCTTCTACTATCACCGTGTTTCTGCATAGCTTGCACGCGAATTTCAAGCGAGAAAATACACTCCATTTTCCATTACAAAAAATAGCAACAAAAAAAAATATGGCGTTTAGCAACTCAACCGTTTCGATTTTTAGTTTGCCCCCAGCGAATTTGATAGCCGTTTGAAGCGCCTTAACAGGCTGGGGTCGAGTTGCGGTTCGGTTAGGAAAACACAGCGGGTGGGCCTTCCTTCTCCATGCTACTAACTTCTCCGCTTCTCAGCGTTCAAGAGTGGAAGGCGGGAGGAAAATTTTCCCTACCTGACTTCACTAGTTCGAGTTTGCTGTTAGGTGTAGTATTTTTTATAAGATTTCATATTTTTCACTGTTGCCAAAATTTCATATCAGCTGTCGTGGTATTTGGAAATTCAGCTTCTAAATTAGCTTAAAATTCGATAACTTAGTCAAATTGGTATTAACTCTGATAAAGAAAAACTCATTACACGCAGAATTGAACGCAAATTCAATGTATTACATACCAGTAAAAATTATTAGATTTAAAAAAATGGCATTAAATGGCTGTTACAGTTGAAAAATTTGGGAAAAATTGAAGAAATACAAAATATTTTCGATATTCAACTGTTTTGTTGAGAATCAATAATCTGTTTTGAATAAGGATTTGACATTGAAAATTTAATTATTATATTTTTAATTTAAATTTTATCTTACTTTTAAAATAAAATTCAATTATTTCTTTGAAAAATCGTCTTTTCCTGTAGAACGAACTCGGTTTGAGTTCGTTCCTCAGGTTTCACGCAAGTTTTATTTCACTTTACTGAGATAATATTTGATTAAATAAAATTTTATTATTATTAATATGTATGAACTCTATCTGAGAAAATAATTAGATTAGTTTATTTATATTCTAATATTATATCGTTCACATTACATATTTCCCATCAATTTTTAAACACGCCTGCATAAAAAAAATTGTTTTGTTCATTTTCTTGTCAGTCCTAAGCCTGGGTAAAGTGTGAAGGAAAATTCTTGGGAAATGTGAGTCGACCGTTCGACTGCGAACGCTGAGAAGCGGGTGGTGCCTTCCCCCTCGGAAGGCACCACCCGCTGTGTTTTCCTGACCGAACCGCGACTCGACCCCAGCCGCATTAACCGTTTCAAAGAATTATTGTTTTTGACCGTTCACGGTTCGCCTAAACCAAATTTAAATACGAAGTCATAGCACGTCAGATTTTTGTCTTATTTGTTTCCTTGTATTTTTCAGAACCTTTTAAGACCAAAAAGAAAAAAATTCCCCGGTCAGTTTTTGAGAAAAACGAATTTTTAGAATAAAATTAACTTTTATTTTTAATATTTTGATTTTTTTATATCTCTGTAGTTTCTGTGTAATTCAAGTCAAATATCTCAAAACGATCGGCTAATTAGAACAAAGTCGACTACCACCGATCTTGCTTTTTAGTGGGCCCAAACCATTTTTCACGTCTTACAAATCTAGAAAACTCCACAAAAAAGAGGGCAAAATACAAAAATCTCTCATCATATACCATAAAAATCATGTTTTTTGCGTTTCTCTAAGCCAATATGCAAAATTGTGCAAAATCTTTAGAACAAAAGTTATAGATCTCATCAGAATACATATTTTTTTAACAGTAGCCAAATTAAATTTGAGTACATTCGATATTATTTTTTAAAATTCAGTGTACTAATACAGAAATAATTTTAAAGCCAATAAATAGTTATCAATTTTACGCTTGGATATATACTACAAAACATACTGTTTTATTAAATTTAACTCGTAGAAGGCACACTGGTACGAAAATTGCACCGGAAAATTTTTCAATTTGCTGGCATTCGCGCAGGTACAGCTGCAGCGGCTTATCCCCACTAGATTAAATATATATGTGAAATATGCGTAATATATTCTACATGTTTACTATGTTAAATATTGAGGATAAACTTTCGATTAGGGTGTACCTCCAAAACCCATCAACCTACGTATACCTACGTATTTTGACGCGCTGATTACGAAAATAATAGTGAAAATTGGCGACAAGTCGATTTTCATGGTGAAAACCATGAAAAACCCATAAAAATCATGGTTTTTTGCGTTTATCTCAGTGAATATTGAA
>JAAAKG020132206.1:2199-14586 GCA_010014905.2 Druon quercuslanigerum | reverse complement strand
CTGGCAGAACTAAATTCACAAAGCGAGCATGCGGGCACTTACATTTTTACCACCCTTGTCACTTTGTATATTTTTTTTGTTTCGTAGATTTAGTCTCGGATTTTGTGTAGTTAAAAATTAAAGATCGAATACATCTTTTAATGAGTATCATGTCAGGCTTATGTAGCATGCAAAGGAAAATGTTTTCAGAGGAGTTATTGTGAAAAGAGGCTGCAGAAATATCTTCAAGCGGCTACTCGTGTCCCCTGACCTTGAGAAATGATTTTACGTGATGATTTTGCCAGATTCAGTGCTGGCACATTAATAACTTCGAAATCCACTAGACTGACAAACTGTATAACTTTAAACTACCTAGAAAGGACCCTAGATTGGCCTGGCACGGAAGTTAGATTTGTTGCCGGAAGTTCCTATGCCAGCTTCACCTCCGTGGTCTACCCTCTCGCCAAAGATGGGACTTTGTGCTCCGTCCTGTTAATTTATAGGTCCATGGTTTTGAGGGATTTGCTGTTAGACGTGGATTTAGAAGGGCAAGGGTGTGTAGATAAGTTGAGGGAAGTAACGGATTAAATGTGGAAGCGGAAGTAAAGTGTGAATTGAGAGTAGAAGGTGATATTTGGATGTGTAAAAAAGTGGCACGTGGAAAAAGAAGGTTAGGCTCATCAGATCTCTCTTCCTATCGCATGAAATTAGGCTGAAATGAACGATTGTTTCGAAAAGGATCGACTGCAACATTCTCTTTCTACCTTATGTGTCAAAAAGAGAAAGGCGTCTCTCCATAACCGAGAAGTTAGGAGTTCTTGGTTACCGAATATTGCTACTCTCTTTCGGACACATAAGATAGAAGGAGATAGGAAGAGAGATCCGAACAACTAGGCTAGAGGTCATCGGAATCCCACCCCAGGAGCAAGGAGTGAATAACAGTGCCTCCTCTCAGAGGGACGGTGAAGTAGAAAACTGGCGCGAAATTTGAAGTGGGTAGAAGGGAGTTGTAAAACAGGGTTCAGCCGAGGCGCATAGAAAACGGAGAAGAATAAAAGAGAAAAATAGGCAAGATGGACCCCGAAGGAAACATGATGGAAGAAATGAAGAAACAGATAGAGGTCTGTTAAAAAGCAGTGTTACAGAAAACAGCAAGAGCGTATCTTGGAGGACAGGAGACAGGAAAAGGAAGCAGAGAAAGCACAAGGGAGAGCAGAGAGGGAAGTTGAAAGGAGAAAAATTGAAGAGGTTATGCAGAAGTTGGAGAAAAGATAGGGCAGCTAAAGTGAAAACAGAAAAGTTCATGACAGAAAGAGAAATAAAGGAGGTAAGCTCTCAGACAGAGGAAGAAGATAGGACATGGTGGGGTCAACCAAGGAAATTGTTGACGGAAGAGTGGGAGATAGAGTGAGAGAGAGAGAAGAGAGAGAGAGAGAGATCGAAAAGGAAAAGAAATGTGAGAGTTCTGATGGTAATAAAGGGAGAAGGTGAAGTAATAAATGTAGTAAGAAAAGTGATTCGCGGAATGACACTGCATCTGAAATCGTTGGAGAATAAGAAAGAACTGTTGAGTATGAAAGGGAACCTCAAAAGGTCGTGTCTATGGTTAGAAGCTGACTTGACGGAAAGGAAAGAGGAGGTCAATGAATGGATGAGGAAGGAGCAGAGAAGAAACTAGATGTTAAGGATTTTGGTCCAGCTGAGGCAGATGAAAACAAAAGTGGAAAAGACGATTTTGTAGTAGGGTGAGGTAGAAGGAGAGATGGTGGTCATAGGCATTACAAAGAAGAAGACAGGTGAACAGCAGGAAAAGAATAAGGAAAAGAGTGAGGAGCAGAAAGAAGAAGGGGCATAAGTGAGGGAGAAAGGAGTGATGTGGAGGATAGTTAAGAGAGTCGAGGCTGCTGAGGAACCATGTTGTCTGTGTAGAAGGGCAAAAAAATGTAAAAATGAAAGATCTTGTTTGTGAGTTTCACGGTGCCAACTATAACTTAAAATCTACTCGTCCGATTCTTATGAAATTTTGTACACTATTTCTATACATAATTTGCAAGGTCTCAAAGCTGGGTTTTATTTATTTTACCATTATTATTGTTTATTTATCATTAAATAGTGTCGGTTTTTTCTCGAAAATCGGTGCTTTCTCTTTAAAATGTTACCAAAACTTAAAAAAAAAATAATAAAACTCAGCTTTGCGACCTAGAGATACTCATAAATAAATAAAATTTACTTTTATTTTTGGTTTCAGATGATCCAGTCCTGCGTAGCACGGCAAAGTAACTTTTTTCGGAACGTATCTGAAAATTTGCTTTCACAAGCTTAAAAATGCTTATTTTTTACTGAAAATTTTTAAAAATATTCTTTAAATGTTATTTTATTATGTACCAATTACTAAAATCAATTTTCAACACCCGTTTTCTCTAAAAAAATTCTTCAAAAATGGCGATCGCCCACCATTATTTCACCTTCCCTTCCCACCTTTTCATCTTCTCTCTAATTCATCTTCCTTTTCCACACTTACTACCCTTATTAGAAAAAAGGACGATAGACGGACGAAATTGAAAATATAAGACCCATGGCTACCGAATCCTAAAATGAGATACTTTTTAAAAAAATTAGATGGTGCGAATCCAGAAACAGGAAAATCTGGAGCAGGTACTAAGATAGGCGTATCTGGAGGTGGATCTATTAAAAAAACAGGTGATGAAGTTATAGGAGAAAGGAAGAAATCTTCAGCTCAAGAAAAAGATGCAGAAGTCGGAGACAAAACTGGACCTCCTGCAGCTGCCAATCAGCTTCAAAGGATGGAAGGATCGATTGAACCTGAAAATGGAACAAATGAAGAAAAATTAAATCATTGTTTGGAATCTGTTAAAAATGTTGAAGCTATGTATGCGGATGTAATACTCGAATTGAATAATAGAGTTCAAGAATTAGAGAAAGATGTTCCTCAACTTTTGGAGAGAGTCAACAACTCACCAATGGGGGGAATTGGTGCTGAAGGAGGTCAAGTTATTAACGATCTTGTTACCAAGATTCAGAATGTTCAATCAGATATGCAGAAATTGAATGAGACGACCAATAAGATTCTGGAAGAAAAAGAAAATCTTGATACTCAAACAAAGGTATGTATATTTTCAAAATCAAAATCTAATCCACCTATAAGCTAGAGTAATCCACTTATAATCCTAGGAAATCTACTTGAAATCTAGAGTTGTCTAAGTAATCTAATTTTAGTTCGGAGTAATCCACTCGTAATCCACTTGCAATCTTATTTAATCAACCATTTATTCGAAGTAATCCACTATTCACTATTCCCTAGGGATTTAAGGTAATCCACTTGTCAGTAAAAATATTTTATATCTTTTTATAGATAATCCACATGTAATCTAGAGTAATCTTTATAATCTAGAGTAATCGAAGTAATCCAAGTAATTAATAAAGTGGTACACTAGACAATACATTTGTAATACTGGGTAGTTCGCTAGTAAGTTGTATAATTTCACCTGTAGGCCAAGTTAATCCACTCAGATTTTGGAGTAATCCAATTGCTTTAATCCAATTGTTATCTAAATTAATTTACTTTATCCTAGGTAATTAACTTATAATCTGAAGCAATCCACTTGGAATCTGAAGTAATCCACTTGTATTCTGGATTAATACAATTAATTGATTTGTAATCTTAGTTAATTCGGGGCAATTAACTTATAATTTGTGCAGATGTACTTGTAATCAGGTGTAATCCAGTTAATTCACTTCAGTCATAGGTTACTACTTGTAAAACTGAGTAATTTACTTTTTACGTGTAATCCTGTGAAATGCACTTTTAATCCAAATTTATCCAATAATCATCAAAAGCAATCTGCTTTTAATCTTACGTAATTCACATGTAATACGAAATAATATACTTATGATCCTATTAAATACACTTTAATCTTCTCTTATCCCATTGCTATCTGAATTAATCCACGTTACCCTAGGTAATCCACTCGTAATCTGGAGTAATCCACTTGTAATCTAAAGCAATCCACTTGTAATCTGAATTTTTCTACTTGGAATCTGGATTAATAAAATTAATTTACTAGTAATCTTAGATATTCCAGGATAATCCACTTTTAATACGAAATAATATACTTATGATCCTATGGAATACACTTTTAATCTTCTTTATTCCAATTGTTATCTGAATTATTCCATGTTATCTTAGGTAAACCACTTGTAATCTGGAGTAATCCACTCGCATCCTGAACAAATCCACTTAAAATCTGAAGCAATCCACTTGGAATCTGGATTAATCTAATTTATATTATTTGTAATTTTAGTTATTCCTGGATAATCCAGTTCAGTTCAGTTAATTCACTTTTAGTCCAAATTAAAACAGTAGTCATGCGAAGCAATCCACTTGTAATCCTTCGTAATCCAAATTTAATACGAAGTAATATACGTATGATCCTATAAAATACACTTTTAACATGCCTTAATCCAATTGTTATCTGATTTAATCCACGTTATCCTAGTTAATCCACTCGTAATCTGAAGTAATCCACTTGTAAGCTAAAGTAATCCACTTGTAATCTGAAGTAATCTACTAGTAATCTGGATTAATAAAATTAATTTATTAGTAAACTTAAATATTCCAGGATAATCCACTTGTAATAGGAAATAATATACTTATGATCCTATGGAATACACTTCTAATCTTCTTTATTCCAATTGTTATCTGAATTATTCCACGTTATCTTAGGTAAACCACTTGTAATCTGGAGTAATCCACTTGCAACCTGAACAAATCCACTTAAAATCTGAAGCAATCCACTTGTAATCTGGATTAATGTAATTAATTTATTTGTAATTATAGATATTCCAGGATAATCCACTTGCAATACGAAGTAATATACTTATGATCCTATTAAATACACTTTTAACATGCATTAATCCAATTGTTATCTGAATTAATCCACGTTATCCTAGGTAATCCACTCGTAATCTGGAGTAATCCACTTGTAAGCTGAAGCAATCCACTTTTAATCTGAAGTAATCTACTTGTAATCTGGATTGATGTAATTAATTTATTTGGAATTTTAGATATTCCAGGATAATCCACTTGCAATATGAAGTAATATACTCATGATCCTATGAAATACACTTTTAACATGCAATAATCCAATTGTTATCTGAATTAATCCACGTTATCCTAGGTAATCCACTCGTAATCTGGAGTAATCCACTTGTAAGCTAAAGCAATCCATTTGTAATCTGAAGTAATCTACTTTTAATCTGGATTAATCTAATTAATTTATTTGTGATTTTAGATATTCCTGGATAATCCACTTGTAATCCAGTTAATTTAGTTCAGTTCAGTTTAGTTAATTCACTTTTAGTGCAAATTAAAACAGTAGACATCCGAAGCAATCCACTTGTAATCCTTCGTAATCCACATTTAATACGAAGTAATATACGTATGATCCTATGAAATACACTTTTAACATGCCTTAATCCAATTGTTATCTGATTTAATCCACGTTATCCTAGTTAATCCACTCGTAATGTGGAGTAATCCACTTGTAAGCTAAAGTAATCCACTTGTAATCTGAAGTAATCTACTTGTAATCTGGATTAATGTAATTAATTTATTTGTAATTTTAGATATTACAGGATAATCCACTTGCAATATGAAGTAATATACTTATGATCCTCTGAAATACACTTTTAACATGCATTAATCCAATTGTTATCTGAATTAATCCACGTTATCCTAGGTAATCCACTCGTAATCTGGAGTAATCCACTTGTAAGCTAAAGCAATCCACTTGTAATCTGAAGTAATCTACTTTTAATCTGGATTAATCTAATCAATTTATTTGTAATTTTAGTTATTCCTGGATAATCCACTTGTAATCCAGGTAATTTAGTTTAGTTCAGTTCAGTTAATTCACTTTTAGTCCAAATTAAAACAGTAGTCATCCGAAGCAATCCACTTGCAATCCTTCGTAATCCACTTTTAATACGAAGTAATATACTTATGATCCTATTAAATACACTTTTAACATGCCTTAATCCAATTGTTATCTGATTTAATCCACATTATCCTAGGTAATCCACTCGTAATCTGGAGTAATCCACTTGTAAGCTAAAGTAATCCACTTGTAATCTGAAGTAATCTACTAGTAATCTGGATTAATAAAATTAATTTATTAGTAAACTTAGATATTCCAGGATAATCCACTTGTAATAGGAAATAATATACTTATGATCCTATGGAATACACTTTTAATCTGTCTAACTCAAATTGTTATCTGAATTATTCCACGTTATCTTAGGTAAACCACTTGTAGTCTGAAGTAATCCACTTGCATCCTGAACAAATCCACTTAAAATCTGAAGCAATCCACTTGGAATCTGGATTAATCTAATTTATATTATTTGTAATTTTAGTTATTCCTGGATAATCCACTTTTAATCCAGTTAATTTAGTTCAGTTTAGTTCAGTTAATTCACTTTTAGTCCAAATTAAAACAGTAGTCATCTGAAGCAATCCACCTATAATCCTACGTAATCCACTTTTATTACGAAATAATATACTTATGATCATATGAAATACACTTTTAATCTGCCTTAATGCAATTGTTTTCTGAACTAATCCACGTTATCCTAGGTAATCCACTCGTAATCTGTAGTAATCCACTTGTAAGCTAAAGAAATCTACTTGTAATCTGAAGTAATCTACTTGCAATCTGGATTAATAAAATTAATTAATTAGTAATCTTAGATATTCCAGGATAATCCACTTTTAACACGAAATAATATACTTATGATCCTATGGAATACACTTTTAATCTTCTTTATTCCAATTGTTATCTGAATTATTCCACGTTATCTTAGGTAACCCACTTGTAATCTGGAGTAATCCACTTGCATCCTGAACAAATCCACTTAAAATCTGAAGCAATCCACTTGGAATCTGGATTAATATAATTAATTTATTTGTAATTTTAGATATTCTTTGATAATCCACTTGTAATCCAGTTAATTTAGTTCAGTTCAGTTCAATTAATTCACTTTTAGTCCAAATTAAAGCAGTAGTCATCCGAAGCAATCCACTTGTAATCCTACGTAATCCACTTTTAATACGAAGTAATATACTTATGATCCTATGAAATACACTTTTAACATGCACTAATCCAATTGTTATCTGAATTAATCCGCGTTATTCTAGTTAATCCACTTGTAATATAAAGTAATCCACTTGTAAGCTGAACCAATCCACTTTTAATTTGAATTAATCCACTTGGAATTTGAAGTAATCCTTTTGTAATCTAGAGTAATCCAAGTACTCACGGTGTGATCATAGATAATTCACTTATAATACTGGGTAATCCACTTGTAATATAGAGTAATACACATTAAATGTTAGGTAGTCCACTTGATATCTGGAGTAATCCAAATTATCTATTTCTAACCGTAGTTAATATTTTGTAATCCACTTGTATCTTAGGTAATCCTCTTGCAACTTGAAGTTCTCCAGAAAATCAAGTTTAATCCTAGGTCATCTGCTTGGAATTTTATGTAATCCACCTATGATCTGTAGCAACCCACTTAAAATCCTTGGAAATCCACTTGAAATCTATACTTTTCTAAGTAATCTACTTTTAGTTTGGAGTAATCCACTTGTAATTTTATGTCTTTTTTTCGTAACTTGTCAAATCCACTTTTAATTCTAGACAGTCCGTTTGTAATCTAATAAATTCACTTGTAATTATAGAAAACCCATTTTCAACGCAGGGTTAGCCACTTGTAATCCACTTTCAACCTTATTTAGTCAACCTGTTTTTTGAAGTAATCCACTTTTCATTAAAAATATTCTATAAATTGTTATAGATAATCCTCATGTAATACTTTGTAATCCAAGTGATCCTAGTGGGATTATACATAATTCACTTGTAATCGAGAGTAATACAAATAAAATGTTAGGTAGTCCACTTGTTATTTGGAGTAATCCAAATTATCTATTTGGAAGCGTAGGTAATATTTTGTAATCCACTTGTATCTTAAGTAATCCACTTTACACTTGGAGTAATCCAGGTAATAAAGTTTAATCCTAGGTCATCCGCTTGTATTTT
The DNA here is from genome assembly GCA_010014905.2 of Druon quercuslanigerum. NCBI lineage: Eukaryota > Metazoa > Arthropoda > Insecta > Hymenoptera > Cynipidae > Druon > Druon quercuslanigerum. The sequence goes on along the minus strand of JAAAKG020132206.1, from coordinate 6,487 downwards.
GATTTAATCCACCTGTAATCTGGAGAAATCCACTTAAAATCCTAGAAAATTCAGTTGAAAACTAGAATCGTCCAAGTAATCCACCTTATGATTAGGGTAATTTACTTGTATTTTAAGTGATCCTCTTGTAATCTGGCGTTATGCACTTTTAATTCGAGGTAATCTACGTGCGATCAGTGGTAATCTATCTGTAATCCTTAATAATCCACTGTGATCCCCTGAAATCCATTTGTAATCTAAAGAAATACGATAATTCTACTTGAAATCTGGACTAATTTCCATGAAATCTTCGGTTATCCAATTTTAATGTGGTTTAAACCACTTGTAATCCTCTGCAATTAACTAGTTTTCTCAGGTAATCCACTTGTTATTCAAAATAATCTATATAATTTTATAAGTAATTCACGTCTAATCCTTGTAGACTACTTGTAATCTGTGGTAATTAAAGTAATCCAAGCGTAATCATAGACAATACATTTGTACTACAGAGTAATCCACTTTTGATTTTAGCTATTTCACTTGTAATCCAGCGTAAGAAAATTAAAGCATAGGTAATCCACTGGCAATCGGGATTAATCCAAACTATCTGTTTAGTAATGTATATAAACTTGGATAATCCACTTGTATCTCAGGCAATCCACGTGTACCTTGAAGTAATCCAGGTAATCAAGTTTAATCCTTGGTTATCTGCTTGTGATCATCAGTAATCCAGTTATCTTCCGAATTAAATCAAGTAATCTATTTGTAATCCTTTGTCATTTACTTGCCAACCTGGCTTATCCACTTGTAATCTAGAATATTCTAAGCAATATAGTATAATACTATACAACCAAGTTGTGGTAATCTTGAGTAATCCAATCGTAATATAGAGTAAGTTATTTTTAATCTTAGATCATCCCTGGTAATTCACTTGAAATTTTAAGGATTTTAAGGAGCCATTAAATTGTAATCCACGTGTAACCTGAAGTATTTAAGATCATGCACTTGTAATCCTATAAAAATCTAGCGAAATCTAGTTGAAATATAGATAATTCTAGTTATCCAAGTGATATATTTGTAATCCTAGTATTTCCTCATTAATACGCGTGTAATCTTAACTTATCTGTGTGAAATCAGAAGCAGTCCAGATTATTTTTTATTTAGATTATTTCTGGGTAATTTTTTCAATCAATACAGTGTAATATCAGAGAATCCACTTGTAATCTAGAGTGCTACAATTTTAATCCTTGGTATTCGACTTTTTACGTGTAAGTCTATGAAATTCACTTTTAATCTCAATTAATCCCAAAGTCATCCGATGCAATCCACTTGTAATCCTGCATAATCCACTTTTAATACGAAATAATATACTTGTGATCATATAAAATACACTTTTAATTTGCCTTAATCCAATTGTTATCTGAACTTATCCACGTTATCCTAGGTAATCCACTTGTAATATACAGTAATCCACTTGTAATCTGGAATAATCCACTTGTAAACTGAACAAATTCACTTTTTATCCTATGAAATACACTTTTAATAATCCTGAATCCAATTATTATCTGAATTATTCCACATTATCCTAGGTATTTCACTCGTAATCTGGAGTAATCCACTTGTAACCTGAACCAATCTACTTGTAATCTAAAGTAATCCGCTAGGAATCTTAAGTAATCCACTTGTAATCTGGATTACCACAATTAATTTTTTGTAATCTTGGATATTCCTGGTGTTATCCACTTAATTCAGTTCAGTCCCAGGTTATCTACTTGTAATACTGAGTCATTCACTTTTTTACATATAATCCTATGAAATTCACTTTTAATCCAAGTTAATCCAATATTCATCCGAATCAATCCACTTGTAATCCTACATAATCTATTTTTAATACGAAAGAATATACTTATGATCCTATGAAATAGGCTCTTAGCCTGTCTTAATCCATTTTTTTTAAATTATCCACGTCATCCTAGGTAATCTACTTGCAACCTGAACCAATCTACTTGTAATTTAAATTAATCCACTTGTAATCTGGACTAATGCAAATTATTTATTTGTAACCTTATATATTTCTGGATAATCCATTTGTAAACTGCAGTAATCCAATTGTAACCTGAACCAATCCACTTGGAATCTGATGTAATCCCCTTGTAATCTATACTAGTCCAATTAATTTGTTTATAATCTTAGATATTCCTGGATTATCCACTTGGAATTCAGTTAATTCAGTTCAGTTTAGTTAATTCACTTTTAGTCCAAATTAATCCAATAGTCATCCGAAGCAATCCGCTTGTAATCCTACGTAATCCACTTTTATCTGGAGCTATAGAAGTAATCTATTTGTGATCCTAGAAATTCCTGATTAATACGCTTGTAAACTTAGCTCATCCACGTGAAATCTGTAGCAGTCCAGATAATTCAAATTATTTCTGGGTAATCCGCTAGGTAATCCGCCTTAATAATCCACTTCAAATAAGTACCAATTCCATCAATACCATGTAATATCAGAGAATCCACTTGTAATACTGGATTATTTATTTATAATCTGGTCAAATTCAACTGTAATCCACTTTAATGCACTTGCAACCTGGAGTATTATAATCCACGTGTTCTCTAATATAATCTAATTATAATTTGGATTAATCCATCTAATCCGATTGTAATCTTAGTTAATCTACATGTAATCTAGATTGCTACAATTTTAATCCTAGGTATTCCACTTGCAATGTGGAGTAATGCCAGTAACTTATTTGTAATCTTAGATAATCATGGGCAGGACCCTTGTAATCCTAAGTAATTCTGAGTAATTCTGTGGCAATTTTTGATAATGCACGTGTAATCAGAAGTATTCGAGATTCATCCTACGTTATCCTTTTGAAATACTGGTTAATCAAATAGTATTCTAGAGTAATTTAAGAAATACAATGTAATACTAGACAATACACTTGTATTACCAGATAGTTCAACGCTACTTGATTATTTCACCTCTGATACAAGTTAATCTAATCGTAATGCGAAGAATCTACTTGTACTCCTAGGTAATGCACTTGTAATCCTGGATAATTGAACTGTAATCATAGCTTATCCAATTGTAATCTGGAGTAATCCCTATGCAATCCTAGGTAATAGATTTGTAATCAGGTGAAATCCACTTGTGTTCTGATTCAATTCACTTCTAATGCTGGGTAATAATCTTTTAATTTGGGATGCTCTACCTATATTCTTTAGTGATCCACATGTGATTCTATATAATCTACATGTAATTTGGAGTAATCCTAGTAATTCACTTGTAATCTTAGTTAATTCACGTGTAAGATGTTGTGTTACAATTGTAATCCTAGGCAATACACTTGTAATCTGGAGTAATCTAAGTAATTTATTTGTAAACTTGCATAGTCCTCGACAATGTAATTGTAATCCTGGGTAATTGTCAGGATTAATCCAACTAATCCACATTAATTGTAGGTTATCTACTTGCAACACTCGGTAATCCACTTGTTTTGTGGAGTATTTTAGGTAATAAAGTGGAACACTAGACAATGCACTTGTAATAATCGGTAGTTTGCTAGTAAGTTGGAATAATGCACCTGTATTTCAAGTTAATCTACTCAGAGTGTGGAGTAATCCCCGTGGAATTCCAGGTAATCCATTTGTAATCTAAAGTCGTCTACTTGCAATCCTATAAACTTCATTTTTGATGCGAATTAATCCAATAGTTATTCGAGGCAATCCACTTGTAATCTGGAGTAATCCAATTAGTTGATTTGTAATATAGGATAATCCTCGATAATTCACTTGTAATCCTGGGTAATTCTGGGTATTTGACTTGCAATTTTTAAATTTACCTGTTATCAGGAATAATACAATAGTTATCTGAAGCAATCGACTTGTAATATGGAGTAATCCAAGTAATTTATTTGTAATCTTAAATAATCCTCGATAATCCACTTTTAACACGAAATAATATACTTATCATCCAATGAAATACACTTTTAATTATCCTGAATCCAATTCTTATCTGAATTAATCCACGTTACCTTAGGTATTTCACTTGTAATCTGGAGTAATCCACTTGTAACCTGAACGAATACACTTGTAATCTGAAATTATCCACTTGAAATCTGAATTAATCCACTTGTGATCTGGAATAATGCAATGAAATTATTTACAATCTTAGATATTCTTGGATAATACACTTGTAATACGAAATAATATACTTGACAACCAAGGAAATACACTTTTAATTATCCTGAATCCAATTCTTATCTGAATTAATCCACGTTACCTTAGGTATTTCACTTGTAAT
>JAAAKG020132205.1:0-14587 GCA_010014905.2 Druon quercuslanigerum | reverse complement strand
ATGGTAATAAAGCACTCTTAGTGCCGCATTGTGCCTTTGGATGTAGGTCGTTCCCGCATGAGTTGGACAACTAGATACTATGTGTTCCTAGATGCTCGGGATGTTCATGGCACGCCTTGCAGCTATCATCGGGAATGTCTTGGCTCAAAATGTGGCGACGGTATATTAAGCTGGAAATTTCACCATCTTGACATGCCAAAACAAAACCCTCCGTGCCCGATTTCAATCCGTGTGATTAAAGAAAAGAAAAAGTTAACTCACACGACATTGACTGATCCTCCACGTTTCTGTGGAAGATGCTGTACTCGAGATAGGTAAGATTTGATGCATTCTGCTCACTCCTGATACTGAAGTTAAGTCCGAGTGTTTCAGTAGCCTCCTTCGCTGATTTGTACAGAAAAGCTTCTTTGCCATCTTCTTCATGCTTCCTGACCATTTTAAGAAGAGGATCTCTTCCATTTGTGACTCTATGTGCTGTACCCAAAATAATCCTGTTGTGAAGACATTCAATATTCCGCGACCACCTTAACGGCGTGAGATGTAGAGTCGCGGTGCAGAAGACTTAAGATGCATGTTTTTGTTTATGTGCATAACCTTTCGTGTCCCGATATCAAGGGATCTGAGCTCGTTCTTCGTCCATGGAACCATTCCAAATGAATAGAGTACTACCGGGACGGCAAGCATGTTCGTTGCAGATACTTTGTTCCTCGCCGACAGTTCGGAAGACCAAGTCTGCCGGATGAGCCATTTATATCTGCATCGGAGAGTATCCTTTAAAGATGTCACATCCTAAATGCGGCTCTGTGGCACGCCCATATACGTATAAGTTTCTCTAGCGCAACGGTCTAGCGCTTCTATCGACGAGCTCTGGGTCTTCAGAGATGCCATTAAGTTTTCCTCGCTTCAAATACAACTTGACGCATTTCTCTAAGCCAAATTCGATTTCTATTTCCTTAGTGTATTATTCGACAATCCCTAGAGCTGTATGTAGTTGCTCTTTATTTTTAGCATAAATCTTAAGATCATCCATGTAAAATACATGGGTGACCTTGTGCTTTCGATTTTCAGGTTTGCCGCAAAGTTACCCCTGGGAATGGCGAAGTGCTAGAGATAATGGCAATAATGTGAGGAAAAAGAAGAGTGGGCTCATAAAGTCGCCCTGAAAGACACCTCTTTGGAAAGTGACCTTGGTAGTTGTCGCACGATTTTTTCCAGATGAGGTAGTAAAACTGGTTTTCCAAAGTGGCATCTATCTCTCTATGCTCCTCGCGATTTGCGGATGGAACTTAAAGCTTTCCAAGAGAATGATGATAAGTTTCTGGGAGGTCGAGTCGAAAGCTTTCCGGTAATCAATCCAGGCCATCGATAGATCACGCTGGTAGGATACTGCATCTTTGCAGACGCGTCTATCGATAAGCAGGTTCTCCCGACATCCTTCTACGCCTTTCTTTGAGCCGCGTAGTTCAAACATTTCTTGCCACACAAGTCTGATTGCCCGAACAATCCTATCATTCAGGATAGCTGTCAATATCTTACATAGTGTTTTCAGACAAGTCGTGGCCTGTAATTCTTTGGGTCAGATAAGTTGCCCATTTTCGGCAGGCCCATCCACCAACCACTCCGGAGTTGGTTCTTCCAACTTCAAATATGAGGTGAAAATACGGGCCAGATGGTAGTGGGTTGAAGGAATCTTCTTCTACCAGATGGTCTTGACACCATCTGGTCCTGGAGCGGAATAGCTTTTTATACCTCTCAATACTTTTTTCACCTCCTCGATTGGGCATTCTTCCTCAGGTGTTGCTATGAGGGCATTACACAGCTCCCTGAAGCTACTTATGTACTTTAAGTCTTCTCCCCAAAAGATTTCGACCTGCTCTGGTTTGGACGGGCGGTCGACAGCAACTGGAGGGCCTTGGAAGAGTCGAGATGGGTCAGAGAGAAACAGTTGGTTTTCTCTGACCCATCTCTCTCCGCTCTAAACTTCTCTTAACGTCGGATAGTATCCGTATTCTCTCAATAATATGTTGCCTGATTGTTAGCAGCTTTAACTTGTTAAGTGTGTGATAACGGATAGTTTTTAGTTGAAAATACAAGACGGTTGATAATTAATAATTTAAGTTCAAAATGGATCTCTTTGGATGTCCCGGAAGCTAGATCCGCAAACTTATTTTTTCGAACAAATAAAAGTTGTTCTAATTTCTGCTAGGCTTGCGCTCATTTGTTCCGTAAACGGTTTTTTTGAAAAGTCAAAAATTATGGGCGAAATTTCAAAAAAAAATTTTGCTACATCCGCAACTTGTTATTAGAGTAAAATAAAAGGTTGTGCTAGGCGAATCGAAGTATACACAATTTTCTGCAGGAAATAAAAATTCCAAAAACCTAACCCTTAAAACAAAAACTAAAAATGTTATTATTTCTAATAATTTCGAAAAACTTAATTTTGTGTTGATATTTACTCTGATAAATGCAGTCTTTATTCAAGGGTCCTTCGTACACAGACATGTGAAAGTAAGTAAAATTTTTTAAATATATTTTTTGAACTAACGATTTGAAAATAGCATAATCAGCATCTACGAATATTTCCGATTCGATTGATATTATTGAGTGTAATAATAAATAATAAATTAATAAATTTAATAGTGGTCAATACCTGGGTTAATTTATTAAAAGAAAAGTGGTGATCTTTCTATTTCACAAAAAGCACCTATATGTTTGCAGAAACTGATATTTGTGCCACAATATTATTAAAATAAAATACAATTTTCATGTTATGGAAAATATTTCAAGGTTAGAAAAGATGCTCGAGCCACTTTCAATTTGTACGGCGAAACATGTATTACCAAAGAAGAGTTAAAATTATAATTATTAACATCATCAGGAAGCAAACATTTTTTAATAATCACTCTTCTTTAATATAAAATACATGGAAAATCCTCAAATTATCTGGGTTGCTACTACGTGCAACGGCACACCGAGCTGACAATTCCCCTGACCCCTGCACGGCCGCAAGCAATTTTGCATATTTTTGAAAGCATGCGCCTCCAATCGGGAATAGAAATAACTATAGTTGGTCGCATGTCTTCCCATTAGAGTGAACGCACTGTACATTCTACTGAGTCATATCCGAAACGGTTCTTATATGTTAAAAGTAACCTACATGTCGCCACTAGCGAGAATACCATTTTTCCAGTACGAATACTAACCAACGCTTGATAATATACTTATTATTTTTGCAAGCAAAAAATGACCTTGGTTATGAATATCAAAGAAATTTAGGTTTGAGATTAAAGAAATGAGGGGGTTTGTTGTACTAAGATTAATAAAAATACAATGCGTCAGATACGACGAGAGAGATACACACCCTGGTGGCAAAATACCAAACTTTGTTGAATGGACGAGTCGGACGAGTCAACGAGAATGATCCTCTAGTGGCGAGAGGAGTAACTACACCGATTTTTCAATATTAATTCCCACAAGAAAAAGAGAGAATACGAATCAAAATTTACTTTTTCAATATTACGTCCATAAGTCGTTTTTATAGCGTACCAAAAACCTCATAAATGATCAACTAGGGTTTGCGAGTTTTTGGCGCTAGTGATTATTTTTTAGTGGGTTTTAAAATAAAAAATGTTTCTAATACATAAAATACTACTTCCTGCTGACAATGGGATGATTATATAAATTTTTTAAATAAATTATTATTGTTCTTAGAATGTTTCTCTTATCAGCTTTTTAGATAGAGTGTAGCAATGATAAATTAAATTTAACGAAAATCATTCTTTTAACATTTATTATTATTTATAACAATATTATCTTAGGATAATGCTAGGAAGTTGCAGTTTTTTATAAAAATATCCACTTCTTAAATAAATTAAGGTAATAATTAATTCAATTTAACAAACATAATAATTGAAAGAGATATTTCGGGTTTTATTGTTAGAAAGCTACGCTTATTTCTGATATTTTTCATTTTGCTTTGATGTTTCGTTATGGACAAATATTAAATAAACCTTTTACAGAATCATATTTTAAACAATCTCACCTTTTCTTGTTAATATAATTTTCTGAAATAAAACAGATATTTTAAACATTCTTCAAATTTTCTATAGATCACATTACGGGTAAATTTTCCTTAAAGTAATTACTGAAAGCCTTATTCTTTAAATAAATATTTATATTATTATTATTGGTTACTTGCTAATAAAATCAAAGAAAAGCTAGTTATAAATAATAATAAATTGTTTACACAATTATGTTTGTTGACTTGCATTAATTGGCACCTCACTCTAATTGAAAAATGGACAAAAAATGGAAAATTCTGGAAAAAACTACCACTTTTTAGCATTATTTTAAGAGAATATTATTAACAATATTAATAAATTATTTAAACAACTGTTGGTTTTATATTAAATATATTATTGCTTTGCTCTAACTGAGAAAAAATGCTAAAAACAATAATAATTTATTTAAACAGTTAATTTAAACATCTTATCATCAGAAGAGTAGAGTACTTTATCTATGGGAAACAATTTGTATTGAAAAAACCGCAAAAACCACCCTACTTTCTGATGTTGTTTATCAAGAAATTATTGGGAAATTTTTTGAAAGTGTTGTAGTATCTAATTAAACCAATCTAGATATTTGAAATATATTCTTTTATTCTAACAGAGCTTTCCATTTTATTTTGAAATCCACCAAAAAATTCCAAAAACTTTCAAAATTGACAAAATAGTCATGGGTCGTATATCCCATAAAAGTTTTACTTGTGCCCACATCTTAGAAAGAAAAAAGATATTTTGACCTAAAAAATATAAATATTTTTAGCACTTTTTACTCTTTTGCTTTATTATTAAAATAAATATTTTTCTACCAAAATGTTTATTGTAAAGTCTGAATATTCGAAGAGAGCGACCAAAAGTTCACATTTTTAATTTACTGCTTTGTGTCACAATTGTTATTTTACATTATTATTTGACATGTCTTGCCAATCATGGTTAGCTGTTTGTGTCATGAAGGAATTTTTTTTTTACAATTTTCTTAAAAAAATTCAATTTAATCAATTTCTTGTATATTTGAGCTTTGAAATAATGATTATCCACTTTAAAGGAAAAATTTGGATGAAAATGTGTTATTCCTATTTACTTAGACTTAGAATATTTCAATAATAACGCGAAAGACAGAGGGGCCCGAAAACTCTAAGGAAAGAAGATAATAAGATAAAAAGATAAACGCAATAAGAAAAAATCAGAGAAAACAGAAATTTGATAAATTCTGTAAAATAATGTTAAAAAGAAAAATCTAAAAACAATCTTTAATTTTCTAAAGTATTTTTTACATTTTTCTCTGTTGTTATTCTGTAAATGCATGATTTGGAAATTTTTGGCAACAAATATTTTTGCGTTTTTTAAGAAAATCGACTTCAATTATTATTAGAAAAATCGTCATTGTCTGTTTAATTCTAAAACTTTTTTAAATTTTCCGACAGATTTCGAAAAAAGTTGATAAACGAAATCAGAATCAGGAAGAAAACGACAAAAAGCTGGACTATTTGAAAATTTATAGAGGCTTAAATAAAAAATTGGGGTTTTTAAAAAGCAAAGCACAAAAATCCAATACGCATGACTTCTTAGGAAACTTTTTTTTGCGAATGAGAAAAATACGTATCGCCTATTTCTTTTTTTTTAAATTACATTTTTGGTGTAGAACTAGCCTGATTTTTTGAAATATGAATTTTCAACGAAATAATTAAATCCTTAGCCAAAGTAGTTAGATTTGTAACCAAATTCAAATTTTTAATTCAAATTTCAAATTTTTTTGTAGTTTTTTTATTTCAATTTCAAATTTTATTTTAGTTCAAATTTTTAATCCAAAAAGGTAGACTTTTAAGAAAACAGTTGCATTATTAACAAAATAGACGAATTTCTTACCAAAAAAATGAAATCATAGAAATTTTAACCTACAAAGATGCATTTTAACCATAAAAGACAACTTTCCTAAAACAGAAGCTAAATTTTCTTGTAAAACAATAAATTTCAAGCAGTTGAATTAAACAAAAAAAAGAATTCTTAATAAAATGTTTGAATTCTCAATCATCCAGATGCATTTTCAATCAAGAAAGGTGAGAATTAAACCAAATAGTTGAATTTTCAACAAGTTGAGATACAAGAAAAAAACGAATTTTTAACCAAATCTTTTATTTTTCTACCATGTAAATGCATCTATAATCAAGAAAGATAAATCTGAAACCAAATAGCTGAATTTTCAACTAAAAAATATATCTTTAGAACGAAAAATGGAATCCTCAAATATGCAGCTTTGCTAACGAATTTTAGTCAATATTTAACCAAATAGTTCAATTTTCAAAGAAAAATATCAATTCTCCAGCAAGAAAATTAATTTTCTATAAAAAAAAAGAATTTGCAAAAAATACATCAATTTTTAACCAGATTGTTTATTTTCAAAGTCAAAAAGACGTATAATCTACAAAATAGTCGAGCCAAAAACTAGGTGAAAAATAGTTTAATTTTCTATTGAGAAATATGAAGTTTGAACAAAAAATGTAATTCACAACGAAATAGTACTCGACCAAAGAAGATTAATTTATAACTAAATAGTTGCAGTTTTAACCAAAAGGGATCATTTTTAGTAAAATAAAGGAATTTTCAACCAAACAGTTGAATTTTCAACTATAAAATATCAATTTTGAATTTGAGTAAAAAGTTTCAACCGAAAGTGGAATAGTTTAATTTTTTTAAAATTAATTATTAACCGAAAAAAAACGAATTTTCAACAAAATAAATCAATTTTTAACCAAAGACATAAATTTGGAACTTTTATTAAAGGGTTACAAACAGTAATTATTGGCGCGATCCCCCCCACCTTTAAAGTATTTTTTAATTAAGTAATTGTTTAATTGAATAATTAGTATCATGCAAATATTTGTATTGATTAATCCAAGAGTAATGTAATGAATAAAATTGAATCTTACCGCTCAATTTTAAGAATCAGTCACTCTGGTGGGACTTCTAGGTACTGCGTGAATGCCACACGGTGTTGGTAACCCTAAAAAAGAAGATGCATATTTACATGGTAACCAACGATCGGTAATGTAGTTCTCTTTAAAACATCAAACTGCTATAAACAACATTTTATCGATTTACGGTATAATAATCGTAAACGCCTAATCCATATAAAATGAAATATTTCTTATAAAATTAACAATATAGTCACTGAATTACGAAAACTATTAGCTAATTTTAAATTATTCCATAATTAAAGAATAAATATACAAAATCTACTAGATGTCACACCAATCGCTAAAATCTGAACGCAACCATTCTAGGTGTGACGGTCAGCTGATTCGTGTTAAAAATATTGCAGCAGATTATTCTGCAAGTGAATCACTTCTAAAATTATTTTCGCTTTTGAATTAAAAGCCTTTTTTCAAAATGGCATTACACTCTGCTGGAAAAGGAAAACTTCTTGCTGTGATTGGAGATGAGGTGCGTAAATTATTATTTGTCGATTATTTATAATTTGCTTCAAATTTAACGTTTGACATTGCCAAAAAAATGTATTTTAATCAATTTTCTTTAGGACACTTGCGTAGGATTCTTGCTGGGAGGAGTTGGTGAAATTAATAAAAATCGTCAGCCCAATTTCATGGTCGTCGACAAAAGTATGTATTTTATTTCAATATTGAACTTCTTATTAATTTTTTTTTGGTTTCGTTTCTTTCTTAGGATTCAATTTTAACAATTTTCCTGACTTTCGTGTGCCTGCATTTTTTATAAATTCCTTCTTTTTATGCAAAAACAATTTTTTTATTCTTTCACTCGATGAAAATAATTTTTTTTTCATATTTCTCTGTTTTTTTAACGATGATTTGATTATTTTTGTGCTATTTTCTGATTTTTAAAGTCCGAAAACCAAAGCTCGCTCTTTTTATTGTTTTAATAGTATTTTTTCAACAAATTGCATACATTTTTAACGAAATATTTTAATATTAAACCGAACGCGAAGTGGTTAAATTTGCAGTGAAAAAAATTAAAAAAAAAACAGTTCAATAAAATATCAAAATTTAAAGAAAAAACGAATGACCAACTATAATGAAGAATCTTGAATGAAAAACTAATTTTTAACCAAATAGTTGAATTTTAGTCAAGAAGGTGCTTTTTCAATAATAAAGATTTATTTCCTACAAAAAAAAGAGTTTCCAACTGAAGAAGATGAATTTTGAACAAAAAGAAAGTAGTTATATTTGCAGTTAAATAAACTAATTTTTTAACAAAAAGAATTGTTCTAAATAGTTAAATTTGTAGCTAAATAAATTATTTTAAGCATAATTTTTTTTTTAAACAAAAAAATCAACAAGTACATGAATTTTTACATAAAAAAAGATAATTTTTAGATCCGAAATGAAATAGTTATATTTGTTGTTAAAAAATTAATTTTTAGAAAAGAAAAAACCCAGGAAGTTCCACTTGTAGCCGAAAAATATGAAATTTCTGCGAAATTTCAAACAAGAAACATGTTTAAGTCAACATTTTTATTTAAATATTTAAGTACAATCTGACAATATCTTAACAGTTTAAAAATAAAAAGTTCTGAAAAGTATTAAAAACAATTAACATATTCTACAGATTGCATACAATTATTTAAATAAAAATGCTGACCGAAAAATCTATCTTGCTTGAAAATTCGTAGAAATTTCTTTTTTTTTTTTTGCTAAAAATGCTACTCCTTGGGTGAAAATTAATCTTTTTTTGATCGTGGATTTTTAATTAATTTGTTGAAAATTCGTATGTTTTGGTTGAACTCAACTTTTTTTGGTGTAAAATTAAAATTCTCTTTGATTCTTGTATCAACTATTACATCTTTCTTTACAAATTCAGCTATTTAGTCGAAACTTTAACTTTTTTGTTAAATAATTCATTTTTAATTAATTAGTTTCAGTTGAAAATTCACCTCTGCTTGAAAATTTAGTTTTTTAACTAAAGCATTAATTATTCCACTTTTCGTTAAAAATTTCACTATTTTATTGAAAAATCTTGTTGAAAAATATTTTTTTTTTGTTAAAAAATATTTTTATATGTAACTATGCCATTTTGGATTGAAAGTTCATCTTTTTTAGTTAAAAATGAATTGATTTTGTTGAAATATATATAATTATTTATGCATGAAAAATCACTTTTCTGGTCGACAATTCAATTTATTGAAGGTTCGTCATTATAGTGAATAGTTAATTTCTGTGGATAAAAAATTAACTATTTTGTGAAAATTCATTTCCAATTGGTTTAAAATTATTTTTTAACTCAGAATTTTAGAATTCCGCTTTTGGTTAAAAAGTTATATTTTTCAGTTGAAAATTCATGTATTGAATTGAAAACTAATTAATGAGCTTGAAAATTCAACTTTTTTTTTATTCGTTCCTTTTGGTTAAATATTAATTTTTTTACTGAAAATATTACTCCATTTTTTTCAAGGTTTATATTTTTTTCATCATTCGTTTTTATTTGGTTGAAATGTATTTTTTTAAACTAGAAATTCAACTATTCCACTTTTAGTCGAAATTTATCTTTTTTAGATGAGAATTTATGAACTTATTTGAAAATTTATGAATCTTTTTAAAATTGCATAAATTTATTTAAAAATTTAACAACTTTTTAATAAGTTTTCTCTTTGTTTAAAAATAATTTTTCAACCAGTCAATTTTTTATTCAAAAATTGTCTTTTTTGTTGAAAATTCGTTGTCAAACACTTTTGGTTGAATATTTACCTTTTTTAGTTGAAAATTTGTGTATTGATTTTAAAAATTATTTTATTCATTTAAAAAATTGACAACTTTTTTAACTGTGTTCTTTTTGGATAAAAATAATTTTTAACTGAAAGTATAACTAGTCCATGTTTTATTCAAAAAAATTTTGTTGTTTAAAAATTCGTTTTCAATTTGGTTGAAACTTATTTTTTTAACTAAAAATTGAACTATTCCACTTTTTGTTGAAAATATACCTTTTAATTTAATTAATTAAAAATATTTTTTAAATGTATTCTTTCTAGTTAAACATAATTTTTTAACTGAAAGTATAAGTAGTCTACTTTTTATTAAAAATTTATCTTTTTTCGTTGAAAGTTAGTTTTCAATTTGTTAAAACTTAGTTTTAACAATTCAACTATTGTTACTATTCCACTTTTGGTTGAAAACCTTTTTTTTTTTTTGAAAATTAATTTATTTAGTTAAAAATATAAGTATTTTTTAAAACTTTATTTTGTATTAAAAATTGAACTGCGATTATAACTACTGTATTTTTTATTTAGAATTAATCTATTTTAGTTGAAAAATCCCCTTTTTTGGTAGAAAATATATCTTCTTAGTCAAAAATTCAACTATATTCGGTCTTCTGTAGCAGAATATTTATCATATTGGTGTCAAATGTATCATTCTGGTTGAAAATTTCATTTCTTTTTCATTAAAATTAATTCATTTTTTTTTAAATTAATTTTTTATTAGAAAATTAAGGAAAAGTCAGGGAATTTCGAAATTGCTATTTTGTAGCTATTTGGTCACCCTACCATTTAATCATTTTTTTGTCGTTGTGTCTTTCTTAGAATTCAAATTTTCTTTTTCTTTTATTGTGAATAGTGCATGAATTCTCTTTTAGAAATATCTTTTTTGTGAAGAAGAATCCCTTGTAATTTTCTTTGTATGAAAATAACATTTTTTATCCTTTAGATGGATACATTTTTTTAGTAAATTTAGTTTAATTCATGCTTTTTTCCTATACAGATACGGCAGTAGGGGAAATCGAGGAAACGTTCAAACGTTTCATTAAACGAGATGATATCGATATCATCCTTATAAATCAGAATGTGAGTATTTTATATGTTTATCATAAATAAATACAACTTTCTTTCTAAAATTCTTTGAAACCTATTGAATTCGTTTGAAATTTGGTGTACACGCATCTGTGAAATTTTTAGAATCCTTTGTGTAATCTTCTAAAATTAAAAATTTTTTTTTAATCTTTCTAGGACCTTTGAAATCGTTGTGAAAATTTGAAAATCCTTGAAGTCTTTTTAATCGCTATTAAACCATTAAAATTCTTGATATCTTTTTTAAATATTCTGAAATCTTTAAAAAACTGTTCAAGTCGTTTGAAGTCTGATGTACACGCTTCTGTAATATCTTCTGAAATCTTTTTAAATATTTGAAATCGTTCTGCGTTCTTTAAGAAGTTGTTCTAAATCTTTTAAAACCTCTTAAAATTTTTGGAATTTTTAAAAAGTGATGTTCAACGCCTTGATACAATCTTTTGAATCGTTGTATAATTTTTGAAAGCTTCTGAAATCTTTTTCAAACTCTTTAAAATATTTAAAATCTTTCTGAGATCTTTATGAAATCTTTTTTAGTATTTTCGATGTCTTTGAAATCTTTTAAATTTTTGTGAAATCTTTGAAAACCTTTAAATCTTTTTAAATCTCTCTGTAGATCTTTGTGAAGATTTTATAAATCTTCGAAATCCTTTTGATATCTTTAAAATCTTTCTAAAATCTTCGAAATATTTGAGATATTCGGATATATTTTTGAAATTGATTGAAGTCGTTTGAAACCGTTTAAAATCTTTGGAATTTTTAAAATGTGATGTCCAACGCTTTGATGGAATCTTTTGAATCGTTGTTAAATCTTCTAAAATCTTTATATATAATAATAAAATATATTAAATCCATGGAATCTTTTTAAATCTCTCTGCGATATCTGTGAAGTTTTTATAAATCTTTGAAATCTTTCGAAAATCTTCAAAAATGTGCAATATTCTGATATATTCTGAAACCTTTTGAAATCTTTTGAAACCTGTAAAATTGTTTGGAATTTTTAAAGATGATGCCCAACGCCTTGATGCAATCTTTTGAATCGTTGATAAATCTTCTAAAATCTGTTAAAATCTTTCTGAAATCTGTTATACACGCCTTTGTAAAATCTTCTAAATCCTAGTGTAATTTTTAAAACCTTCTGCAATCTTTTTCAAACTTTTTAAAATATTAAAAATCTTTCTGAGATCTTTTTGAAATCTTTTTGAATGTTTCCGAGATCTTTGAAATCTTTGAAATCTTTTGAGTCTTTGTGAAATATTTGAAATCCTTGAAATCGTATTGAAATCCTTTAAATATTTTAAAATCTCTTTGAGATGTTTGTGAGGTTTTTATAAATCTTTGAAATCTTCTAAATCCTTTTAATATCTTTGAAACCTTTTAAAACCTTTGACATTTGTAAAAAGTGATGTCCAACGCCTGGATGCATTCTTTCGAATCGTTGTTGAACCTTTAAAATCTTTTTTAAATCTTCTAAAATCTATAAAAATCTTTCTGAAATCTGATGTACGGGCCTTTCTGAAATCCAGAGTGTCTACCCTGCCTGGATAACCTGAAAAACCTGGAATTGTCTGGGCATTTTTCTTCAGTCAGGGAATTTTTTCAAGAGCGTAGTTTTTTTTAACTGTAATATTAAATTGAATAACACGTTCTTTTTTTTTAAATCGATGTTTGTGACTAATTGTTTTCTATTCTGTTTTAGTTAAAAATTCAAGCCTTTGGTTGAAAATCCATGTATTTTGTTAAACATTTATTCTTTTTGGTTGAACTCCAGTCTTTTTTATACAAAATTTTAATTTTCTTTGGTTGAACTATCAACTAATACAGTTTTTGTTCAGAATCCATCTCTTTTAAATGAAGATTTAATTATTTGGTGGAAATTTACTTCTTTGTTAGAAATTCCTTTTTTTCTTTGGCTGCATATTATTCTTTTTTACTGAAAATTTAACTATTCCAGTTGCAACTTGAACTGTTTTGTTAAAAATTTATTTTTATTTTCATTTGAAAATTCATGTTTTTGGTTGTAAATTCAACTATTTAAGTTGTCGATTCCTCATTTTAGTTGAAAATTTGTCGCTTTGGTTGAAAGTGAATTTTTTAACTGAAAATTCAACTATTCAATTTTTGTTTGACAATTTTTTTTTTTAATTTAAAATTCATGTATTTTCTATAAAATTCATCTTCGTTGGTGACAACGATTCTTATATTCCATTTTTTGGTTAAAAATTGATATGTTTTGTTTGAAGTTTAACTATTTGGTTGAAAATTTATCTTTTTGTATTTGATAATGCAAATATTTCGTTAACGAACATTCAGGTATGGTAGAAAATTCATCGTTTTGATTAAAAACAAAACTGTTTGGTTCAAAATTGAAATATTTTCTCAAAAGTTCATCTTTTTGTTTAAAGTCCATTTATTCGAGATAAAGATTGATCGTTTTAGTAAATAAATAGGTGTTCTTACGTTAAAAATTCATATATTTAAATTAAAAATCGTCTTTATTCCTAGAAAATTAATCTTTTGGTTTAAAAATCGATTGTTTTGCTAAAAAAATTCAAGTATTGCAATTAACTATTGATAATTTTAGTAATTAATTCATCCTTTTGGTTAAAAGTTAAATTAAATTTGTTTAAAAAATAAATCTGTTTTTTCTAGAAGAATAATTTTTTAACTGAAAATCTAACTATTCCATTTTTGTTTGAAAAGTGTTATTTTTGAATTTAAAATTTAGCTATTTTTTTAAAAAATGATCGTTTTGAGTTAAAAGTTCAAATCTTTGATTGAGAATTAATGTTCTTTCAAATAAAAATTTTTTTATCGTCTTTTTGGTAAAAAATTAATCCTTTTTGTTAAAAATTAATCTATCTTTTTTAATATCCACATTTCTACATGGAAATTTAGGAATTTAAAGCAGTTCAAATTAATTTTCAATATGGTACTTACATTATTTTGCGTACATTTTCACTATATTTCAAGTATAAGCAGAGAAAATAAAAATGTTTTATTTAATCTATCATGCTAAAATATTTAAGAATATCTTGTAATATTAATTAAATTCCTATAAACTAAAAAAGGATATTATTTGTAATAAACTCTTAAAAAGTCATATCTGGAAAAAGCTTTAGATACCTGAAAAAACCCCGGAATTGTCAGGGAATTTTTTGCAGGATTTGTGTAGACATCCTGAAATTGTTTAAATCGTTGTGTAATTGTTGAAATTTTCTTAAATCTATTCCAAACTTTTTTAAATATTTAAAATATTTCTGAGATCTTTATGAAATCTTTTTTATTACTCGTATTTCCGTAATCTTTGAAATCTTTAAAATCATTGAAATCTTTAAAAAAATTTTGAAATCCTTTAAATCTTTTTAAATCTCTCTGAGACCTTTATAAAGTTTTTATAAATCTTTGAAATCTTGTTTAAATCTTCTAAAATCTGCTGAAATCTTCCTAAAATCTGATGTTCAGGACGTTGTGAAATATAAATTAAAAAAAATATACATCTTTTTAAATCTCTCTGGAAACTTTTTGATGTTCTTATAAATTTTTGAAATCTTATCCCTTATTAGAATCATTGGAACCTGCTGAAATCGTTCAAAATCTTGAAATTTGGTTTACACTTCTTTGTGGAATCTTTTCAACCCTTGTGAAATCTTTGAAATCTTGCAAATCTTTATTTCATTTTTTTTAATATTCTTAGATATCAGAAATGTTTGTG
>JAAAKG020132204.1:0-37595 GCA_010014905.2 Druon quercuslanigerum | reverse complement strand
CTCGAAAATACCCACTCTGATTTTTGGGTTCAACCCTTGAAGTCTAAAATCAACCCCCCTTTACCACGTAGATATAAATTTGTCAAAAAATAATGTTTTTGAGAATTTTCCAGTGTTAATAGAGCCTCTGATTGTTGGGCTCCAACCCTTAAAGTCTAAAATCAACCCCTCTTTACCACGTAGATATGAGTTTGTCAAAAAATAATCTTTTTTTCTGATTGTTGGGCTGCTTGAAAATTAAATTTCGAATTTATATGCATGTGCTTGATTTTGTTACGTAAGGGTGGTTTTTAAATCTTTTTTGTGCTGCATTCGAGGGCTTAAAATAAGTCCTAAATTTTAATCCGATTTTTTTGTCTTAAGATTTAATTTTTGGAATGGGGGTGGTTTTTTTTGCACATAGGGGTTGGTTTTTAAAATTTTTTTTGTGCATTTGAAAGCCCAAAATAAGCCCAAAATTTTGGTTTACTTTCATTTTTCCGAGTTGCGATTTGCACATAGGGGGTGGTTTCAATTTTGGTAGGGGTTGTTTTCTGGAAGTTGGTTGTTGGCGCGTTCGAGACCCCAAAAAAGCCCAAAATCCTGACGTGCTTAATTTTTGATTTTTCAAAACTTTCATACAGTGGAGGTGCTGGCTTGATGCAAGCCAGCACCTCCACACGAAATTTGAATTTTCGAAAAAAGTAGTGGAGCACAAAAATCGGCAATATAGCCCAAAAAATAGCCCAAAAAAAGCCCAAAATTCAGATGCAAAGAAATTTGGGACTTTCGATTGTGGAGGTGCTAGCTTGATGGACCTCCGACATGCTGCGTTTGAATGTGTTCCTCCCATATGGAAGAGTGGTGGGGGCCGGAAAATCCCACGTTCTAGAGACACTGACTGTATGTGTAATATCTCTATGGAGCGCTTCATTCGCCACAGACTTAAGTTACCAGTCCGATGTAAACAAATAATAAGTGAGCAGCGTGGTGTGAGATTGTCATTTATTTATTGGAAGTGTCAAAAGTATTTTAGTTGATCTTGCACTGTGTTATATCCGGTTTTGTAAGTGTGTTACTGTTGACTTTTAAGAAGGACTACAATGTCGATACTTAACTAAAAGAAATATTCTTCTACAGGATTCTGATGAATAAAAACTTAAGCGTTGCGTTTCCTAATTTTAGCGGAGAATGTTTATTTTCAAAAATGAAAATTAATAAAAATAGGCTGCGTACAACGACGACACAAAAACGTTTTGCACATTTGCTATTGCTCAGTATAGAGAGTGATTCACTTCGAAAAATGGACTTCGGAGAAATCATTAATCATTTTGCCTCTAAGAAAGCACGTAAAGTTTCATTCACCTAGATGTACTAATCTATCACCTGCAATGAATATTTTCAAAAAATAACGAGAAAACTATGTATTTTTATAGCGTAATGATTGTTTTTCAAACGTAAAAATAAAATTTTGAATAGATTTTTATTAGTTAAAATGGCTTCCACTTCTTTCTTGCCCCGGACCCCCACATACCTTCATTCGGCTCTGACTACATCAAAAATTACATATTGGTGTATTTATGCATAAGTACAGCAGCAAGTATAAACTGAATTTATGGCTAAATATAAGTTTTTTGTTGTGTCTATACAGATTTTTTTTTATAGAACATAATACAATTTAAGAAGAAGAAAAGAGTAGTCAAAACCGCAAAACTTTTAAGCCTGACAATGTCGATTAAGACAAGACTATAAATCAGTTCCACCATCAAATGCAAGACATTTTATTAGACCAGTCTTATGTTTTAGAAGTGCATTAATTACGGAAATGAATAGAATACAAGTAATAGTCTTATGTACCGCAACTGCATGAAATTCATAACAAATGACTATATGATTGATCCTCTTCTGTTTCATAACTGCATGAAATTTAGAAACAAATGACAATGCGAGTGAGCGTCTTATGACAAATAACATGTCTTCCTTTTGTTGGTTGGACTGATCTATCGTCTCGTCTTATCCCACTGGGCTAATAATATTTCCTGCTCTTGTTCGTTGGACTGATTTATAGCCTTGTCTTAACAGACTGGACTTAGAGCTAAACTTGCTTTTTCTTTAATAATTAGACTGATATAGAGTCTTGTATTCATTGACTGAACTGTCTTCCGTCTTTAATATTACGAACAGTATTCACATTGCCGGAACAGCGCCATGATTTCGCCCATTATTATTAAAACAGTGCCATTTTGTTACCTTTATAAGCTGTACGGGTCTTACCAGTGTTTCTAGTATTGTCAGTGATTGTGATTAAGATTTTTTGATCAAGAGGCTTTGCATTACATTGTATTGCAATCTAAGCTAATTTGACCGGTGTCAGATTTTAATCTGAATTATGCGGTGTCCTTTCCATAACAAAATGGCTCTGAAAATAAACGATTCGTTATTGAAAAATATGATCGAAGCAAAAATAAAAATGTTAAGAATCCTGATCAGTCTCGCAAGGAAACCAGCAATGCTCCAAAAATTTACTTCGCAAATTGCCAAGGCACAACTTATAAAGGTATGTGCAATCTTAAAAATAAGGTTTTGTTGACTGGTTTAAAAAGCCACATTTACAATGATAAAAGTCTTTTCCTCTTATTAGTTGTCTTAGAGACTTCACAGACTATAATGACGGTACTGACCGACAACTAAATCATAACGACAGGTATGTTACTTTCATTGTCGATTCTGGTGCTACCGAGCACCTTGGTAATTCGAAAGGAATATTTAGCTCCCTGCACACGAATACTAACGGCAGCATCAAATGTGCGAACAAAGGAAAAGGGGTGGTTAGTGTTTGGTCCAATACAGACAGTAGAAACCTTATGAAGCTTGAAAACACTATTTACGCAAAGTCTCTGTCCGACAACTTATTATCTCTAAGAGGATTCGCAGAAAAAGGTTTGTTCATCCATCTTGATAATAAGGGTGTGGATATCTTTAATAGTCCTTACACAGTAATTAAATTGAAAATTAATAAAAATAATACCTAGCACAAAAACTGTTTTCAAGCCATTGTACTTGAGTCCAAACCGACAGAACAACAGACAGATGACTTGATGAATATCGAAGTAGAGAAGCTTATCGAAACGACCGTTGACGAAAAGAACCAGGAGGTACATACCTTAAATAAAGACAGTGTTTCTAAAACGATATTTAATAAAGTTTCTAGTAAAGAAGAACTAAATAATTAAAATATTTTCTCACACATCGACACTCCCATATCACATCGAAAAATAACTAATCTAGACAAATTACCCATAGCCGACGTGACCAATAACGATAACTATTCATTTAATTTAGATAACGATGGTAGAAAAATGAACAAAGCTATGCTTTGCCATGCTCGCATGGGCCACGCGTCGATAGCATACTTGTACAAATTAAAAATTCTAGGAAAGGATAATAAGGATCTTCAATTCACGACGTTTGACGATAGCATACTCGATTGCGAAATTTGCGCAAAAACGAAGGTATCAAAATTTCTTTTGTTCCGACGTAATGGTAAAAATCTCGCCAGTCACATTTTCCTACGGCCATCAAACTATTTATGTGTTTATCAATGATTTCTCATGACTGGAGCTTGCATATTCTACAAAAATAAAAAAAGAAACGAGTCACTATCTTGAACGATTTATTAAAAGCTCGCGAAACCTACTTGGCGGTCATACTAAAGACGTGTTAACTCGCGAGGATTTTGAACGACAGTCTGCTTGCCCAGACACACCACAAAATAATGGTTTCTCTGAAAGGTTTAATCAAACCTTGCGACAAAGATGCGAGCTACGTAAACCAACTCGAAAGATTCGGTTGCTTAGTCTATTAGACTATAAAGAAAAAGCCATACACCAAGTTCGAGTCCCGGGCGGTTCACGGAATCCTAGTAGGTTATAGTTATAGTTCAGAATACGTGTTTCTAAATCCGGTTTTCGGTAAATTCTTTTAATCACGAAATGTTAGGTTTAAGGAAGAATTTGTATACGGCGATAGATACAAAAAAAAACACAATTAGATGTTGGGGTCTTCCTAAAACAAATCAATCATTAAACGTCGATTCTATAAAATTTGAAGAACAAGACTTTATTAGCAAAAACGACATTACGGCATTGGGAACCAAGGGACAAAAGACTAAGAAACCAGGTAAACCACGTGAACGACCGTTATAAACGCAGGGAGATACCTCTAAAACGAAACAAAAGGCAGTAAAAAGGACAGGACAACAACCTTATGACACTACAAGTCCAAAAATTAGAGACGCGAGTTTTGTTCACTTCTCCGACGCGACGACAGTCTCAGATAACTACGAAGTTCCCACAATAGAGGAAGAATTTACCAACAAAACCGACATGACGAAAGACGAAACTTTACACTGGTTACATGCGACATTGAATAATGATCCTTAAAGTTTTAAACAAGCCATACAGTTATAGAAAAAACACGAGTGGATCAAAGCAATCGATAAGGAATATAAATCCTTAAAAAAGAAATAGTTAAGTCTCGTTATTTTGCAATTTTTTTTAATTTTTAGCTACCCTGTCAAATTAGGCATTTCCATTGTCTTGATTTTATAATTAAAAATGTATGCATCGTATTACAAAACAAAATATTGTTTTAAAAAATTGTGTTGCAGCTGGAGCCGTTTTTTCAAAAATAATCTATTAACTTTCAATAAAATTTTTACGACTTAAATTAAAAATACTCATCCTAGCGTAAAGTGGTTTTTAAGCAAATTTGTCGATATAATTTAGGCGAAAAAAATGTCTGCAGATAACAAGAGCTAATAACAAATTTGCAGAACTTTTTGCCTTGGACTGTTTTTCGAAACTTTAATTTTTTAATTTTTCATTTTATGAACTCAAGGAAATGCAAAGAGCCCAAGGAATTCTAAAGAATTCAAAGACACTTATATAATTCAAAAAATTAAAATAATTCAATAATTTTAAATATTCAAGGAATCCGAATAATTTAAGGAATTCGAAAAATGTATTAAACTTAAATAATTCGAGTAATATGAAAAATTAAAATAATTCAAAGAATTTAAGTAATTCCAAGCATCTAAGGAATTCAAAGAATTTTAGAAATTCGAAGAATTTAAAGAATATGAAGAATTCAAGTTATTCCATAAATTTCATGGATATAAAAAATTTAAGGAATTCGAAGATTTTAAGTAATTCGAGGAAGTTAAGTAACTTCACGAATTCAGGTAATTCGAAAAAATTCATGAATTCAAAAAATACCAGTAATTCGAAGAATTTAAAGAGTACAAAGAATTTAATTAATTCCGTGAATTCAAGAATTTAGAAGAATTAAAGGAATTCGAAGCATTTAGCTCAAACATAAAGTTCAAGGAGTTCGAATAATTCCAGGAATTGAATAATTGAAGAAATCGAAACAATTCAAGTAATGCGAAGAATTCAAGGGATGTAAAAGCTTAAAGAATTTCAAAGAATTCAAGAAATTTCACAAATTTTAAAAATTTAATCAATACAAAGAATTCAGGTTATTCCATGAATTTCATGCATTTGAAAAATTTAAGGAAATCAAAGATTTCAAGCAATTTGAAGTATTTAATTAATTTCATGAATTAAAGGAATTCGAAGAATATAAAAAGCAGGACGTTTTCAAGTAATTCCATGAATTCAAAAAATTAGAAGAATTCAAGGAACTCAAAGAATTCAAGAAATTTAAATAATTCAAGTAATGCGAAGAATTCAAAGGATTTAAACGATTTAAGAATTTCAAATAATTTAATAAATATAAAGCATTAAAGGAATCCGAAGAATTTAAGGACTTCAAAGAGATTCAAAAAATTTCAGTCCTGTAAAGAATTCAACAAATTAAAAAAAATCGAAGTATCTTAAATAATTTAAGAAATCCGAGGAATTGAAGTAATGCAAAAAAATTAAGGATTTGGAAGGACTTAAGAAACTTGAAACACCAAAGGAATTCAAAGGCATTTATATAATTCAAGAAATTCGAATTATTTAGGAATTTCAAAAAATTTAAGGGATGCGAAGATTTTAAGGAATTTAAAAAATTTATGGAATCCGAAGAATTTACGTAATTTAAAGAGTTTACGTTATTCTTCGAATTTAAGGGATGCGAACAATTCAAATTATTCCCTAAATTTAAGGAATTAGAAGAATTTAAAAAATTCAAGATATTTGAATAACGCAATGTGAATAATGCAGGGAATTAAAACAATTCTAGAAATTTAATTACTCCAAAAAATATACAGAACGCAAAGAATTCAGAATATTCCAAGAAAACTAGAATTTTAGAATACACAATAAACTAGTTGACTAGAGGGAAATTTTAATTTTTTAGAGAGGGTATTATAGATTCTGAAATTAACTAAAGAGATTTTGAGTTTATGGATTTAAATTTTTTGAAATATTTTAAACTTTCTTGGTTTTTTATATTAAGATTTATAAAATTTTTAAACATACCGTGAAACTGACCTAGCATCAAGATAACATTGAAAGAAATTTTCAGCATTCAGTGAACTTGAACATGCCATGTCATAGTTGTCTGCTTAGCCTGTGCTCGAAAACTATCGTGATGAAAAAAACAAACGTCCTAAAATATTAGATCCGAATCAGAAATTACCACCGAAATAAGATAATAATCTTTAATAACATAATGCAAATAAGTAACGTCAAATCATTAGTTAGATATGTTTTTATTTTTAAAACATTTTACATGGTCTTCAAACTATACAAGGTTACATTACAAATTTTGGTTTGAACAGAAATAAGGCCAAAGATTTAAAACTGTGAGATGTCTCTTTAATATTGATAAAGTAGATATTTCGGGTTTCAATCGTGTACAAAACTACGAATTTTGCCGACGTTTCGTGAACATTGCAGTTCACTTCTTCAAGGTTGACCTGAAACTGAGGTACCAGGTAATGTTGTTCTTATGAAACCCGAAATATCTACTGTCTCTTTAATATTCTTTCTTCACTAGAATTACTTTTTTCTGATATATCTCAAGATACAGAAGATCCACATCGCCGACTATTGTTGATAGAAACTAGCTCCATGAATGTCAAATCGGTTAGGATGCATGTTTGGGATCAGCAGCGAGTTATCTTCCGATTGAGCCAGGTCTCCTTTAGACCTTTTAGCCATTTCAGTCTCTTGTCCCAATCGTTGAGCCTCGTTTTGAATTTCCGAAACATTATGGTCGTACGGGTGATGGAATTGTCCAGGTTGATCCTGCATTGCCGAAGAACCTCCCTGTAGAGCCCTTAGTCTTTCAAAATCTATAGACGTTTGCTTATTTCTCTTTCTAGCCTTTTCAGCCTTCTCAAGCTTTTTAATCTCTGCTCTCAATCTTTTTATCTCGTCTTTAGCATCCAGGTCGTATGGATTAAGCACTGCCAACAAAGCTGCCTCTTGATCCTTTAGTTCTTGCAACCGCATAGCCCTCGCTCTTTCCTTTTCCAAAGAAAGTTCCTCCTTTGTTTTTCCCTTTTTAGGCAGCTCAGCCTTTTTAGCCTCTAGTTTTAATCGTTTTTTCTCTTTTTTAGCTTCTGTCTCCTTCGGATGATGCAATGCCATATGAACCGCCCGTTCAGCCTCTATTTCTTTCCACTCTAAACGCCTTTGAATATTTCTCTCTTTGTCCTTTTCAGCCTTTTTAGCTTTTTGCACCTCTTTATCAATAAGAACCCGGCTGGTCGGTTGTGTAACAGGAGGAAGTTGGTAATTATAATTAGGTTGTTGTGGGTAAATTTGAGCTTGGGTTTCACTTGTCAAAAGGTCGTGAAAATATTCAGGGTATTGCGAAAGGTTTGGTGGTACACTGCTTCCACTACCCTGCCCTGATTGAGAGCTTAAGTCTGTAAACACAAATAGACATTCATGAATTTAGGATCATTAAACTAGACTTTCAATCGCTACTGTTTAGTCATATGGTCATATTTTTCGAAAATATTTACAGGCTAAAAAGATAGGAATTTTGAAAGAAAATTGCAAAGCTCGGGGAATTTATGTAGGTATCATTTTAAATGACTGTCGATAATAATCAGGGCTGTCAAACAGTCACCTTGACTCCCTTTCATCTCATATAACTTTTTAAAATAAAAAGTTCACTTTACAAAATAAAAAGATCACTTTAGTCACCAATTTAGGGTATTTAAAATCTTCCGAGGAGTTTTAAGCTAATTCCAATAGTGTTAAGCAATGTGGAAAAATTGTTAAAATTTTAGAGTATATTAACCAATTCAAAGAAATTTTTTAGATGTTCTAAGATGTTTAAGGGATTTTAAAAGGTTTCAGTGCATTTGAAATGTTATAGAAATGCCAAGGACTGGAAATATTTAAAGGTTACCTTAAAAAATTCAATAAATTTTCCAGAACTTGAAAAAATTTTAATGAGTTTTGAAATAACTTGAAGAATTTGAAGTGTTTCAGGGTAAAATAAAAGCTTTCAAGGCATTAACATTCATAGAAAAAAATACTAAAAAATCATACGACCTAAATTCAGAAATTTACTTAAAACTAAAAAATGAAGTTGATTTTGTGATGTTAATATCCGACAAATGTCTGTTGAACCTGATTCCATCTTTGAATGTGGGTACACTTCTGAATTTAAGGTGTATTTTCCAGTATTCCACTTCACTGTATTCAATATTATTTATTATAGAAGCGACAATTAATTAAACATTAAAAATTGTTAGATATTTTTATTTTGTTGGTATTAAACTTACCGATAGCGATTAGAAAAACTCCACACGTGAGCATTTCGGCCCACATGTTAGCTACAGGAACTGCTGATTTTTTTAAACTTTTAGTTTTTACGAAGGTAAATGAATAATTTTGAAGAGACTAGTCACTTTTATAGAACCATCTGTTAAATTCTGTAATGGTGTTTGAGAATCTGTGCCCTATATAGCTTTGTTTAATCTGTCTCGAAAATATATTTTTCCTAGCGCTGAACGACAAACATGCGGCTGTGAAGCATATACGGAATAACGAAACGAAGAATGATTTGCAGAAAAAAACATTGAAATACTTATTGACAAGTTGTTATGAATACATTTTCTTAAAACTTCTAGAATTTTTGACCTATTACCTTCTTATTATAACGAGAAGGTATTGGTTTTATGTAAAATTTTACTTTTTCGGTTTTTGTCAAATGTCCAGGTCCTGAGACGCCCTGAACCCGAAAAACGGGTTTTACGCACGATAACTTTAGGAAACATCAACAGATTGGATTAGATTGACTCTTTGAGTGTCTTAAATAGAAGGTCAAGTTCGTCAGCCAGCCATTTTGGATCAAAATTCAATAAGTGAGCACATTTTGAAAATTTTTAGGCCCACTTTTTTCAAGATTTAAAAATTCTATGTGCAGTTATTAGTAGTACTCGAAAAGATTAACAATTTATCACAATGAATTTTTTCGATGAAAAAACGCACGATATCAAAAAAAGTCAATTTGGAAAAAACGTTGATTTTTAAAAGCCCTACAAGATTGTCATAATAACTTTTTGAACTTCTCCGTAAAATCGAAAATTCAAATTTTGATCGCAAAAAAAATAATAAAAAATAAAATATATTTTATTTTGCGTTCAAACTATGCAAGATACGAAGAAAGATGTGAAAACAAAAATTGTGCAGCCAAAAAAGATCTAAAAATTTGTTACAAATCACTTTTTAAAAAGACGTGTAGTTTTTGTTTTATTCGCAAAAAACTACATAAAAAATAAAATAAAAAATTCAGAGCTATACACCCTTTTTAAAATTTGTACAAAATAATTTTAAAAATTTGTGATCTTTTTTCAATTTTCTCTCAGAATTCATTCCAATCCATTTTTGGTTAACAATTTATCTTTCTTAATTGAAAGTCCAACTATAAGTTTAAAAATTTAATTGTGATGTTGTAAACTTGATTTTTTTCCAATATATTTTGCAATTGAAAATTTATTTCTTCCATCGAAAATTAAACTATTTTGCAGAAAATTTAAGTTTTTATTGAAAAATGTAACTATATCCTATTTAGTATAATTGTAATTTTTTATTTTTAATGTTCATTTTAAAGTTGGAAAATTGAACGATTTTGTCTAATTTTTTTTTATTATCTTTTTCAGTTGAAAATTTATCTTTTTTAATATAGAAAATTATTTTCCTTGTTTGAAAATTGATTTTCTGGTTGAGAATTTAACTCTTTTACAAAACCCCGATTTTTTTGTTGTTAAAAAAATTTTCTTATGCTAAAAATTTAACTGTCTCGTTATGTTGCGTTAATTTTTAATCGCAGTTACGTTGAAAAATGAGGCATTTTCGTTGTCTTGATTTTATCATTTAAAAAGTTTGCATCGTATTACAAAACAAAATTTTGTTTTAAAAAATTCTATTGCAGCTTGAACAGTTTTTCACAAAAATAATCCATTAACTTTCAATGATATTTTTTACGATTTGAATTAAAAATACTCATCCTAGCATAAAGTGGTTTCTAAGCAAATTTGTCGATATAATTTAGGCGAAAAAAGTGTCTGCAGATAACAAGAGCTAATAACAAATTTGCAGAACTTTTTGCCTTGCACTGCTTTTCGAAACTTTAATTTTTTAATGTTTTATTTTATGAACTTAAGGAAATGCAAAGAGCCCAAGGAATTCTAAAGAATTCAAAGACACTTATATAATTCAAAAAATTCAAATAATTCAATAATTTTAAATATTCAAGGAATCCGAATGATTTAAGGAATTCGAAAAATGTATGAAACTTAAATAATTCGAGTAACATGAATAATTCAAATAATTCAAAGGATTTAAGTAATTCCAAGCATTTAAGGAATTCAAAAAATTTCAGAAATTTCGAAGAATTTAAACAATACGAATAATTGAAGTTATTCCATGAATTTCATGGATTGAAAAAATTTAAGGAATTCGAGGAACTTAAGTAATTCGAGGAACTTAAGTAATTTCGTGAATTGAGGAAATTCAAAGAAATTCAAAAAATTCAAAAATACCAGTAATTCGAAAAGTTTAAAAAGTACGAAGAATTTATGTAATTCTGTGAATTCAAGGAATCCGAATCATTTATGTCAAACATAAAGTTAAAGAAGTTTGAATAATTCTAGAAATTAAACAATTAAAGACATTTTAACAATTCAAATAATGCGAAGAATTCAAGGGATGTAAACGATTAAAGGATTTCAAATAATTCAAGGAATCCAAAGAATTTATAATATCTGAAAAATTTTAAGAATTTAAAAAATCTCAGTAATTCGAAGAATTTCAAGAGCTCACAGGATTCCAAAAATGTAGGTACTTCAAAAAATTTCAACAATTTCGAAGGATTTATGGAGTTTAAAGAATTCAAGGCATTCATATAATACTAGAGATTTTATTAATTTAAGTCATGTGGAGAATGTAAGGAATTAAAAAATCCAAGTATCAAGGAATTAGTAGAATTTAGGAATTGAGAAAATTTAAGTAATACAATGTTAATAATTCAGGGAATCAGAACAACACCAGAAATTTAAATAACTTAAGTAATATGCAGAACTCAAGGAAATCAAAAAATTCCACAAAATCTAGAAATTGAGACAATTTGGAGGATTAAGGGAATTAGGAGATTTTATTGAAGTCACGGTAATCATTTTTTATCACTTTAGCGCGACAGAAATTAAGTATTATGTTATCTCTTAGCAAATCTTATTATTATTTATTATTTATTATTATTTATTATCTAGGTTATTATTTAGGTTTCTTAAATTTTCAAACATACCGCGAACACTTTTTGCGCATAAACCTGATTCAACATGATCTTGGAAACTGACCTAGGATCAAGATCAAATTGAAAGAAATTTTCAGTATTCAGTTTCTAAACTTGACTGTTTAGAATTTGTATTATTAGAATTATTTTCTGACGGATGACTATTATCTCGAGGCTATTTGAATCCAAATATCTTACGACGAGTCCTAGTTTTTATAGCCTGCTTATAGTATAGGTTTGGCCAAGATGACACCCAATGAGGTTACCCACTATGAGAGTAAGATGTTCCAGTTTGAGGATGATATTGTCCAGCTTAAGGATAAGCTGATCCTGTTTGAAGATTAGCATGTGCTCGAAAACTATCGTGATGAAAAAAAAACTAACGTCCAATCATTAGTTAAATATGTTTCTATTTTTTTAAGATTTTATACAGGCTTCAAACTATACGAGGTTTTATTACAAATTTCGGTTTGAACAGAAATAAGGCCAAAGATTTAAAACTGAGATGTCCCTTTATTATTCTTTCTTCACTAGAACCACTTTTTTCTGAATTATCTCAAGATACAGAAGATCCAACTCGCCGACTATGGTAGATAGACATCAGTTCCATGTGTAAAATTGGTTAGGACGGGGGTTTGGGATTAGCAGCGGATGATCTTCCAATTGAGCCAGGTCTTCTTTAGAGTTTTCAACCTTTTTAGTCTCTTTTCTCAATCTTTTAGCCTCGTTTTGAATTTCGGAAACATTATGGTCGATCGGGTGATGGAATTGTCCAGCTTTAGCCTGCATTGCCGAAGAACCTGCCTCTGAAGTCCTTTGTTCTTGAGACTGTATAGACTTTTGCGTATTTGTCTGTCTAGGCATTTCAGACTGCTTAGCTATTCTAGCCTCTAGTTTTAATCGTTTTTCTTCGTTTTTAGATTCCACCTCCATCGGGTGATGCACAGCCAAAAAAGCTCCCTCTTGAGCCATTAGTTCTTTCCACTGTGTAGCCTTTTTAAAATTCTTCGCTCTATCCTTTTTAGCCCGCTCAACCGTTTTAGCCTCTAGTCTCAATCGTTTTGCCTCATTTTTACCTTCCAGTAGGATGGCACGATGCGCTGCCAACAAAGCTGTCCGTTGAAGCTTTATTTCTTCCCACTGTATGGCCTTTTTAAAATTTTTCGCTTTATCCTTTTCAGACCTCTTAGCTTTTTGCACCTCTTTAGCAATACGAATACGGTTGGTCGGTTGTGCAACCGAAGGAAGTTGATCATTATGGTTAGTTTGTTGTTGTGGGTAACCAGGGTTAGCTCGTTTTTGTGGGTAACTAGGGTTAGGTTCTTGTTGTGTGTAACCATGGTTAGGTTGTTGTTGTTGGTCAATGTTAGCTTGGGATCCACTGGTCAAACTATTCTGAAAAATTGGAGGAGATTCAGAAAGCTCTGGTCGTATCCCGTTTTCGTTATTCTGCCAAGTTTGAGAGCTTAAGTCTGTAAACACGATTAGAAATTCAAGAATTTAGGATCATTACACTAGTCTTTCAATCACTTCTTTTTAAACATATGGTGATCTTTTTTGAAAATATTTACATACTCACTGCTGATCAGGAAAAACACGGAAATCACGGTAAGTCAGGTAATTTTGTTATTAGGGAGAATTAGGCAAAAGTCAGGAATTTTGAAAGAAAATTGTAAAGTTTGGGGAATTTCTCTAGAAATCACGTTAAATGACTGTCGATAATAATCAGGGCTGCCAAACAGTCACCCTAAAGCCCTTTTCTCTAAAATCACTTTTTTAAATGAAAAGTTCACCTTAGTCACCAATTTAGAGTATTTAAAAGCTTCCGAGGAGTTTTTAACTAATTCCAATAGTGTTAAGTAATGTGGAAAAATTATTATTAAGTTTAAAGGGGTTTCAAAGAATTTTAAATATTTTGAGGAGTGCAATGGCATTTTCAAACATTAGAAGGAGTTTTGGATTTAAATAATTCAAGGAATTTCACAAAACTGCCAAGGACTGGTAATATTTAAAGGTCTTCTTAAAAAATTCAAGGAACTTTTCAGAACTTAAAAAAACGTTCAAGATGTTTAAAAGGATTTAAAATTTTTACGTGTGTTTTAAAAGCTCCCTTTTGTAATATATTTCATACTAATTAGATATTTTAAAGGATTAAAAAAATTTAAGGGTTGTTAAATAAATTCCAATTAATTTCAAGGGTTTTTTTTAATATTTTAGGATATTTAAACAAATCAAAGAAATTTTCAAGATCTCTTCAAAATTTCAAGGGCTTATGAAACAATTTAAAAAATTTAAAGTATTTTAGGGTAATATGAAAGCTTTAATATGATATGAAAGCGTTAATATCCGACAAATGTCTGTTGACCCTTATACCATCCTTGAATGTAGTTACCCTTCTGAATTTAAGGTGTAATAGTTTCCATTATTCCACTTTGCTGCATTCGATATCATCGACTATAGAAGCGATAATTTTATATTCATTAAAAATTCTTAGATTTTTTTATTTTGTTAGTATTAAACTTACCGATAGCGATTAGAAAAACTGCACACGTGAGAATTTCGGCCCACATGTTAGCCACAGGTACCAATGATTTTTTGAAAACTTTGAGTTTTTACGAAGGTAAATGATGAATTTTAAGGTGACTATTTGCTATTGTAGAACGATCTGTTAAATTCTTTAATCATATTTAAGACTCTGTGCCCTATATAGCTTTGTTTATTCTGTCTCGAAAGTATCTTTTTTCTAGTGCTGAATGACAAAAATGCGGATATGAAGCATATACGAAATAACGAAACGAAGAATGATTTGCAGAAAGAAATATTGAAATACTTATCACAAATACCTATCACATTCTCATTCTAATGAGAACGTATTAGTTTTATGTAAATTTTACTATTTTGGCACTCTTGGAGGTGTCAAGCTTTCACTGGTTAATAGCCTGAAAAGCATTCCTGCGTGTCAACAATGTACTACAACACTTGCGGGAAAAATGTAGAAGGCGGTCATCCTTTGGTCGCTCCGTGTCTTCAGGGTGCTCACTTTGATACTTCAGATTTTCGACGTACCGTGCGTTTCGCATACTGTTCGTTACTACAGTGGGGAACTACTTTACCGAGCACTCTGTAGGCATCGCTTGTCCGAGTGAGTTTTACTCGCGAGTCTATGTAATCACGGTGGATTTACTAAATTCACAAAATTCTTTGAATTGATGCAATTCGCGATTTCACGAAATTCACAGAAATGATGTAATTCACGAAATTCATGAAATTTAAAAAATTCGCAAAGTACGCTTAATTTATAGAATTCATAAAATTCATGGAATCCAAGGAATTCGCGGAATTGATTGTTACAGCCTATTCTACGGAATGCAAGAAGTTTGCGGAATTCACGTAACGCCCGAAAATTACAAAACTCATGCAATTTGCGGAATTGGCGGAATTCGCAGTATTAATAGAAATAAAGGAATTTACCAAATTTAGGGAATTCGCGGAACTAACCGAATTCAAGAAATTAGCGGAATTCATTGAATTCGAGGATTTTAAGGAATTCATTAAATTCAAGGCATTTACGGAATGCATAGGATTCATGGAATTTGTGGAATTCACGAAATTCAGGTAGTTAAAGAAATTCGCAGAAATTGTGTAAATGAACGAATTAACGAAATTTAGGGAATTTGCAGAATTCATGGCATTTTAGGTATTATTTTAATTCATGGAATTCTAGGAATTAGCGAAATTCAGGGAATTCACGAAACTTAAGGAATTTGCGGAATTTATGGGATGCATGGAATCGAGGGAACTCAAGAATTCACGGAATTTGTGGAATTCAAGGAATTCGTGAGAGTTCTTGAATTTCACACATTCCGAGAATTCCCTGATTTCATTAAATTTTATTAAGTAATTGAATTTTTTGAATTCCGTTAATTCTATGAATTCTCGAATTCAAAAACTCCGTGACGTAAATTAATTCCCTTCAATTTATCGTTACTTGTGTCGGTTTTCCTACAATTAAACTTTTCAATTTTATTTTTTACGATATAAATGAAGTTTACTTCTCCTTTCTAAAAATTAGAAATGAAGAATGCGTATACCCTTTTGGGTATTTTAGGAATTCGAAGGATTTAGGAAATTCGAGGAACCCAAGGAATTCGAATAAATTCAAAGACATTAATACCAATTTGAATGTTTCAAGAAATTCAACTAATTTTAGAAATTAAGGAATGCCAAGAATTCCACTTATTCCCTGAATTCAAGAAATAAGAAGATGTTAAGAAATTCGAGAAATTTAAGTAATTCAAATAATTTCAGAAATTTAAAGAACTCAAGGAATTCGAATAATTAAAAAAATGTTTTTTTAAGTTATGGTGATCATTTTTTAACATTTAACGCGACAGAAATGTAGTATTTGTTATCTTAAAGCAAAATCCTTCCGAAAGAATAAAAAATATACTAGTTGATTGGAGGCAAATGCTAATTTTTAGAGAAGTTATTATAGATTCAGAAATTAACTCAAGAGATTATGAGTGTACTGATTTAAAATTTTGTTTTTAAATTTTAAACTTTCTTGACTTTTGGAATTTAGGTTTATAAAATTTTTAAACATACCGTAAACACATTTAGCGCATAAACCTGATACAACAGGATTTTAAAAATTGACTCAGGATCAATATAACATTGAAAGAAAATTTCAGTATGTCATGGTTCCACCGGTTTCTACATTAGGCTGTTTAGAATTTTTTTTATCAGACTTATTTGCTGACGGATGACTATTATTTCGCGCCTATTTGAAACAAAAATCTTACGACGAGTCCTAGTGTTCACAGACACCGAATGAGGTGATCCACTATGAGAGTAAGATGTTCCAGTTTGAGGATGATATTGTCCAGCTTGAGGATAAGCTGATCCCTTTTGAAGATTAGCCTGTGCTCGAAAACTATCGTGATGGAAAAAACCAACGTCCTAAACTATTCGCTCCAAATCAGAAAATAACATCCAAAAATGATAATAATCTTTAACAGCATGATGCAAAGAACTAAAGTCCAACCATTAGTTAGATATGTTTTTATTTTCAAAAAATTTTACATTGGCTTTAAACTATACAAACTTTCATTACCAATTTTCGTTTTAACAGAAATAAGGCCAACGATTCAACTCTTTGAGATATCTTTTTAGTATGTACCCTTCACTAGAAGCGCTATTGTTGCAACTATCTCAAGATAGTAAGATCCACATCGCCGACTATGGTTGATAGAAACTAGCTCCATGAATGTCAAATCGGTTAGGATGTAGGTTTGGGATCAGCAGCGAGTGATCTTCCAATTGAGCCAGGTCTTCTTTAGACGTTTTAGCCTTTTCAGTCTTTGTTCGTAATCGTTTAGCTTCGTTTTGATTTTCGGAAACATTATGGACGATCGGGTGATGAACTTGGCTAGCTTGTGTCTGCATTGCCGAAGAACCAAACATTTGATACTTTTGTTCATAAAACTTAATATACTTTTGTTTATTTCTCTCAGCCGACTCAGCTATTTGAGCCTCTACTTTTAATCGTCTTGCCTCCTTTTTAGCTTTCATCTTCATCGGATGATGCAGTGCCGAAGAAGCTGCCCGTTGTTTCCACCGTAAAGACTTTTCAAGATAATACGCTTTATGCTTTTCAGATTTCTTAGCTTTTCGCATGTCTTCAGCAGTAAGAACATGGCCAGTCGGTTGTTCAACAGGAGGAAGTTGCTCATTATAATTAGGTTATTGTGGGTAACCAGGGTTAGGTTGTTGTTTTGGGTGAATGTGAGCTTGGGATCCACTTGTCAAAAGATCTCGAAAGTATCCAGGGTATTGCGAAAGGTTTGGTAGTATCCCGTTTTCGTTATTCTGGCCGGCTTGAGAGCTTAAGTCTGTAAACGTAAATAGACATTCATGAATTTAGGATCATTAAACTAGTCTTTCAATCACCTCTGTTTAGTCATATAGTGATCTTTTTTGAAAATATTCACAGGTTGACTGCAGATCAGGAAAGACATGAAAATCACGGAAAAGTCAGGCGATTTCGTCAGTCAGGGAAAAACAGGCAAGTCAGGAATTTTCAAAGAAAATTGCAAAGTGGGGCGCATCATATCTCCAAAACGGTCTGACCGATTCACCGATCACTTTAGAAACTTTAAAAAATCAAAAGATTACTTTAGTCACTAATTGAGGGAATTTAAAAGCTTCCGAAGAATTTTTTACTAATTCCAATAGTGTTAATGAAGGATATTTTAAATAATAATTTTTAATTTTTTAAAATATTCGAGGGAATTTTTGATTTAAATAATTTAAAGAGATTTCACAAAATTGCCAAGGACTGGAAATATTTAAAGATCTCCTTAAAAAATCCAAGGAATTATCCAGAACATCAAACAATTTCAAGATGTTTTAAAGGATCTAAAGTATTTAAGTGTATTTTAAAAGCTTTCACTTCTAATATATTTCATGCTTTTAAGAAAATCTAAATATTTAAAAAGATCTGAGGGTATTTTTATAAATTTCAATAAATTTTAATGGATTTAAAATAGTTTAGGATATTTAAACAAATCCAAGGAATCCGAAAAAAATTTGTTGAACTTAATTCCATTTTCAAATTTAATTACACTTCTGAATTTAAGTTGTAATACTCTCCATTATTCCAGTTCACTGTATTTAATATCATCGAGTATAGAAGCGACAATTTTATAAACATTAAAAATTGTTAGATTTTTTTATTTTGTTAGTATTAAACTTACCGATAGCGATTAGGAAAACTACACGCATGAGCATTTCGGCGTACATGTCAGCTACAGGAACCAATTTTTTTTTTTAACTTTTTGTTTTTTCGAAGGTGAATGATAAATTTTAAGGTGACTTTTCGCTTTTAAAGGACGATCTGTTAAATTTTGTTATGGTGTTTGAGAATCTGTGCCCTATATAGGTGTGCTTATTTTGCCTCAAAAACATGTTTTTTTCTAGTGATCAACGACAAAAATTGGGTTATGAAGCATATACAGATTAACGAGAAAAAAAATTATTCGCAGAAAGCCACATTAAAATACTTATTTAAAAATATTTAGGATAATTTTTATTCAAGTAATGAACATTTTCTGTATGGCTATTTATAGTGCTCGGAAACTCGAACAATTTATCCTCATGTCTTTTTTTGATAAAAAGAAAATGACCAAGGTTAGAGCATTTTCAAAATCCAAAAAAACAAACCAAAATGAACATTAATATCCGAACAACGCGTAATATAAAAACAGCCAAGATGATTTGATCAAACAAAAAATAATAAAAAATAAAAAATTCCATTTTTCGGGCAAACTATGTAAGATGGGAAAAAATGAATTAAAAAAAATTGCGTTCCCTTAAAAAAAGAGATTTTAATCCTGAGAAATAACATCCATAATTTAAAAAATTAAATTTTTTGAAAAATGACAAAAGGTACGAAGTAAAATCAACAGACTAAAGTCGTTCATCCCAAAAAGATCTGTAAATATGATATTTCTCATTTTCAGATAGGGCCAATAGATTTTTGTTCAATCCTAAAAAATAAGAATAAAAATTAAAACAATTAATTTTTTGAAAAATGACACAACAGACGAGCAAAATTAAAAGATAAAGGCAGTTTATCCAACAAATAACCACAAGTTTGTTATAAACTATAGTTATAAAAATAAATTGAAAGTAAATAAATAAACCTTTTTGAAAAAGGACACAAGATACAATAAAATTTTATTTAACAATAATCGTTGACAAAACTACCTCTACATTGAATATAAACAAATTAAATCTATGGAAATGCGATACATTTTTTAGGGTTCCTTACCATAAAATTTAGTGCAAAATAAGAAACAAATATTAAAGAAACCATTACAAAGAATATTTATACTTTATTTTGCAATATCTGAATCCGAAGTAAGAGATACGTGATGAGAATGTGTTCGTTAAAGCCAAAGGAGCTTTGACAAAAGAGAATTCACATTCACCAAATTGTAGTTGTTGATGCTCGGGCCTTTAATTTTAAAAGAGAGAATGTACCCGCTCAGTGGGAAGATATTTTGTTTAGATTTGGCGATATTATTTATCTGAAATTCAATAAAAATGCCGCAAACAAACGAAAACTACAATTATCCGACAAAGGATGACAAAAAAACTAAGGGTTCCATTGGACCCCATTTTTGGTTCCAAAGGAGCTACAACAAAAATGAACCCCGCTTGCTGAAAAGAAATCCAAAACGATAAATGAGCTCTAAATCGTGCCACCATTCGGGCTTGAAAGGATCTTAATTCTAATTGCGCCTATTTCCAAAGAAACTATTTTTTGCTTTGTCCACTTGAAAATTATGTTTAATTAATAACACAATATTCACCTTGAAACACACATGTAGTTGAACTCTGATGGGCATAACTTACTGAATATCCATAATGCGAGTACACAATATTACCGCAATTAAACAGATATAATGAATTAATAAATATAATTTGCAGGTTATGTAACAAACTTTTAAATATAAAGGCTTATTCATATGCAAGAAACTTTTCGTCGTAAGTCAACGGCAGTGTTACCAATCCTAGGAACTTTTTGAACTGCGCTTGCGTCGTGCAGACAACACGGTTGGTCACTGTAAGCGCGCAAATTTTAAATTATATAAATATTCAGATTTAATATTTACAATAAACAACGATTGAGAAATGCTCAAATAAACTTTTCCTAATCCGAAAATAATATTTTGGAGTGACAGACACAAAAAATTCCATATTAATGAAAAAGAGGTTATGAATGCTGAGTTCAGAGGAATAATTAACTTCCGTTTGTCGCAATAACTAATCTCGTCTCTGTCGAGTTTTTAAATTAATTTTTTGTTTATTTCCGACAATGTGACTTACAATAAAATCGCTTTAGTGTAGGTTCATGAATCACACCAGTAATTATCTTATTTATTATTGATGAATAATAACATTTAATCCTAGAGCGCATTTTAAATTTAAGCAGACCCTTAAAATAATATAACCGAATTTCATAACTTCTGTTGATTAGGAAAGTTGAAATATTTCCAGACTTTATTATATAGAACAGAGAAAAGGTACATATACCTAAAAAAATTCTTGTTTAAAGTATTAAATTAATGTAATAAGTAATAGATAGAGTTCAGATAAAAATATAACTTTATTTTTAATATAGGATCCTTAAAAGGTGTCCTTTTCAGCAGCTGACGATTAAATAAAAAAGTATTTTTAATCAAATCCTTGAATTTTAAATTTAAAAATATAAATTGTCAATTAAAATTCAAACGGATAAATTTGTAAGTTAACAAAATGAACCTTTAGTTTAAATATTAATTATCAACAGGAGATGAATTTTTAGCTAAAATAATTTAATACTTAACAGGGATGGTTGAGTTTAAATCCAAAAAGATTAATTTACAATTAAAATGATGAATTTTCGATTCGAATCGTTGAATTTTCAGAACAAAGAATTAGTTTTTTATCCGTTACTCCACAATTCTAATTTAGGATGAAGAAATTACTTTAGATGCATTTTTCAATAATTATTTATTATAGATATTAAATTTTAATATTTTTATAATTTCTTGAAAAACTAAAAGAAATGGCGAGATCATATTTTAAATTGTTGAAATTCAACTTCTGCGTTAAAATTTCCATTAGAAACTCACGGAGTAATCGCAGTACTTTTTTCTGCAGCGTTAAAAATTATAAAAAATATCATTAACTTCTGCTGTAATTTAAAAAATTTCAGGAGTTCAAAGGATTTAAGAAATTCAAAGAACCCTAGGAATTCGTATGACTTCAAAGGCATTCATATAATTCAAGCAATTTGAATAATTTAAGAATTTTAAACAATTCAAGAAATCGGAAAAATTTTAGGAATTTCAAGAAATCGGAAGAATATTAGGAATTTCAAAAATTTAAGGAATACAAAGAATTGAAAAAATTTGGAACACTAATCAATGAACACCAAGGGATTCGAATAATTAAAGAAATGTAAATAATTCAGGGAATTAAAACAATGCAAGAAATTTGAATAACTCAAGAAATATACAAAACTCAAGGAATTCAGAAAATTCAGAGAAATCTACGATTTTAGATAGTTTGGTGGATTTAAGGTATTAGGAAAATTCTTTTATTAGGCCAATTTTTTAGAGAAGTTATTATAGATTTAGAAATTAATTCAGCAAAATCACCGACTATGCTACATAGACATTAGAAATTCAAAGAATTTAAGAAATTCGAAGAATTAAAGGAATTCCTAAAATTTTAGAAATGCGAGGAATTAAAGGAATTTTAAATATTTCAGGAACCTAATGATTTTGAAGAATTTATATAATTTAAAGAGTTTAGATAATTCGTAAAAATTAAGGAATACGAAGAATTCCAGTTATCCCCTGAATTCAAGAAATTAGAAGAATTTAAGAAATTCGAGAAATTCAAGTAATTCGAAGAATTTCAAAAATTTGATTCAAGGAATATAAAACAATAACAGAAATTCGAACCACTTAAGAAATATACAGAACTTAAGAAATTGAGAAAATGCCGAGAAATCTACGATTGTAGACAATTTGGTGGATTGAAGGTATTAGGAGATTTTATTCAAGTCATGGTAATAATTTTTTATCATTTCACCGCGACAGAAATGTAATATTTGTTATCTTGAAGCAAAATCCTTCCCAAAAGAATAAAAAATATATTAGTTGATTGAAGGGAAATGCCCATTTTTTAGAGATGTTATTATAGATTCAGAAATTAACTCACGAGATTATGAGTGTATGGATTTAAACATTTTAAACTTTCTCGATTTGTGGAATTTAAGTTTATTAAATTTTTAAACATATCGTGAACACATTTTGCGCATAAACCTGATTCAACAGGATACTAGAAACTGACCTAGGATCAAGATAACATTGAAAGAAATTTTCAGTATTCCGTGAACTTGGAACTTCAAAGTAAAAAAATATAACTTTTCGAATGCGCACGTAAACGTGCTATGTCATGGTTTCACCGGTTTCTACATTAAATTGTTTAAAATTTGTTTTATCAGACTTATTTGTTGACGGATGACTATTATTTCGAGCCCATTTGAATAAAAAAATCATACGACGAGTCCTAGTTTTCAGATACCGAATGAGGTGATCCACTATGAGAGTAAGATGTTCCAGTTTGAGGATGATATTGTCCAGCTTGAGGATAAGCTGATCCTGTTTGAAGATTAGCCTGTGCTCGAAAACTATCATGATGAAAAAAACTAACGTCCTAAGCTATTAGATCTGAATCAGAAATTACCACCTGAGGAAGATAATAATCTTTAATAACATAATGTAAATAAGTAACGTCCAATCATTAGTTAGATATGTATTTATTTTCAAAACATTTTATATGGGCTTCAAATTATACAAGGTTTCATTACAAAGTTTGGTTCGAACAGAAATAAGGCCAAATATTTAAAATTGTAAGATGTTCTCTTTGATATTCTTTTTTCACTAGAACCACTTTTTTCTGAATTACCTCAAGATACAGAAGATCCACATCGCCGACTATGGTTGATAGAAAATAGTTCCATGAATGTCAAATCGGTTAGGATGTACGTTTGGGATCAGCAGCGAGTTATCTTCCGATTGAGCCAGGTCTTCTTTAGAGCTTTTAGTCTTTTTAGCCTCTTTTCCCAAATGAGTAGCCTGGTCTTGAATTTCCGAAACATTATGGTCGATCGGGTGATGGAATTGTCCAGCTTCATCCTGCATTGCCGAAGAACCAAAATATTGACCCCTTTGTTCATAAAACTGTGTATACCTTTGCTTATTTCTCTCAGCCGTCTCAGCCTTTCGAGCCTCTGATTTCAATCGTTTTGCCTTGTTTCTAGCTTCCATCTCACTCGGATGATTCAGTGCCAAGAAAGCGTCCCGTTGAGCCGTTAGGTTTTTAGACCGCAAAGTCTTTTTAACATGATACGATTTATGCTTTTCAGATTTTTCAGCTTGTCGGATCTCTTCAGCAGTAAGAACATGGCCAGTCGGTTGTTCAACAGGAGGAAGTTGGTAATTATAATTAGGTTGTTGTGGGTAACCAGGGTTAGGTTGTTGTTGCGGGTGAATCTGATCTTGGGATACACTTTTCAAAAGATTGGTAAAATATCCAGAGTATTGAGAAAGGTCTGGTGGTACACCGCTTCCACTGCCCTGCCCTGATTGAGAGCTTAAATCTGTAAACGCAAATAGACATTCATGAATTTAGGATCATTAAATAAGTCTGTCAATCACTTCTGCTTAGTCATATGGTGATCTTTTTTGAAAATATTTACAGGTTGACTGCAGATCAGGAAAAACACGAAAATCACGGAAAAGTCAGGCGATTTTGTCAGTCAGGAAAAATCAGGCAAGTCAGGAATTTTGAAAGAAAACTGCAAAGTACGGGGTATTTCTGTAG
Organism: Druon quercuslanigerum; assembly: GCA_010014905.2. Taxonomy (NCBI): domain Eukaryota; kingdom Metazoa; phylum Arthropoda; class Insecta; order Hymenoptera; family Cynipidae; genus Druon; species Druon quercuslanigerum. Next base: position 13,406 of record JAAAKG020132204.1, on the reverse strand, counting down.
GAATCACTTTAAATGACTCTCGATAATAATCAGGGCTGCCAAAGTCGAAGTCTTTAGAAATTTATAGCTGTTAGATCGAGCAGGTGTATGTACCTCTTGGTGGAGCGGTCAAGCTCCCAAATGTTTTTTTCTCGAAACCACGTTTTTTGAATGGGGGGGGGGGGCATGACATCTCAAAAACGGTTTGACCGTTTTTGACCGATTGCTTTGAATTTTGTAGGGTAGATTCAGCACATGTCTACATATCGCCCGAACTAGGATAATTATGAAATTTATGAAAATTGAAAAAAATTAAAAACCGTGTCGATTACTCAGGTTTTCATATTTTCAAAATATCCTAATTCGCGTGGTAGCCACAGCTTTACAAATTAAAATGCCGTTTGGTTTTTTAATTTCGGATGAGCCGTTCGCCCGGCATAATGTCTTCCGAGTGGCATTTTGGGTTTAAACTTGCACAACTTACCATTCAAATGTAAATAAATATATAGCGCGAAGTTCGAAGTTCACTTTAAAAACATTGAAAAATCCAAAGATTACTCTACTCACTAATTTAGGGAATATAAAAGCTACCGAACAATTTTTAACTAATTCCCATAGCGTTAAGGAAGGATATTTTGAATAATATTTTTAATTTTAAATATTTTGAAACATTAGAAGGAATTTTGGATTCAAATAATTTAAAGAGATTTCACAAAACTGCCAAGGACTGGAAATATTTAAAGATCTTCTTAAAAAATCCAAGGAATTATCCAGAACATCAAAAAATTTAAAGATGTTTCAAAGGATCTAAAGTATTCAAGTGTATTTTAAAAGCTTCCATTTTGAATAGATTTTATACTTTTAAAAAAATCTAAAGGATTTAAAATATTTAAGGATATTTTTATGAATTTCAATAAATTTCCAAGGATTTTAAATATTTCATGATATTTAAAAAAATCCAAGGAATCCGACAAATATTTGTTGAACTTAATTCCATTTTCAAATGTAGTTACACTTCTGAATTTAAGTTGTTATACTTTCCATTATTCCAGTTCACTGTATTCGACATCATCGAGTATATAAGCGACAATTTTATAAACATTTAAAATTGTTAGATTTTTTTATTTTGTTAGTATTAAACTTACCGATAGTGATTAGAAAAACTATACACATGAGCATTTCGGCCCACATGTTAGCTACAGGAACTGCTGATTTTTTTAAAAATTTTTGTTTTTTCGAAGGTAAATGATAAATTTGAAGGTGAATATACGCTTTTATAGAACGATCTGTTAAATTCCGTAATGGTGTTTGAGAATCCGTGCCCTATATAGCTTTGTTTATTCTATCTCGAAAACATGTTTTTTCTAGCGCTGAATGACAAAAATGCGGATGTGAAGCATATACAGATTAACAAGACAAAGAATGATTTGCAGGAAGTAACATTAAAATACTTATTTCAAAATATTTAAGACTATTTCTATTCAAGTATTGAAAATTCTATGCATAGCTACTTATATTACACGGAAACTCGAACAATTTATCCTAAAGACTTTTTTTGATAAAAAGAAAATGATGAAGGTTATAGCATTTTCAAAATCCAAAAAAAAACAAACCAAAATGAACATTAAAATTTAAGCAACGCTTGACATGAAAAAAGTCAAGATCATTTGATCACACAAAAATAATGAAAAAATAAAAATTCCATTTTGCGGTCAAACTATGTAAGATGGGAAAAAATGAATTAAAAAAAATTGCGTTTCTTGAAAATTTCAAATAAACCACACAAGTTGTGAAAAAAATAAGTAGAGAAAAGTTGCTCTTCAAAAAAGAGCGAAAAATCTTTTAAACTTGTCATTAATAATTTTTGGTAGAACACGTGGTTTTTGTTTTAATCGTAAGAATCTGTAAAGATCTGTAAATATGATATTATTTATTTTCAGATAGGACCAATAGATTTTCCTTCAATCCTAAAAATAATAATAAAAATTAAAACAATTAAAGCGACACAAGAGACGAACAAAATTTAACGACAAAATCAGTTTTACCAACAAATATCCACAAATCTCTTATAAACTCTGGTTATAAAAATAAATTAAAAATAAAAAAATAAACCTTTTGGAAAAAGGACACAAGATGCAATAACGTTTTATTTAAAAACAATTGTCGCCAAAATTGCATCTGCGTTAAGTATAAACAAATTAAATTTATGAAAATGTGATACTATTTAAGGGTTTCTAAGAGTAAAATTTAATGCAAAATAAGAAACAAATATTAAAAAAACCATTAAAAAGAAGATTTGTACTTTATTTTGCAATATCTAAATACACATCCCCACATGGAGCGACATAAATAAAACTAATATACATTTGATATAATGGAGTTGAAGAAAATTGAGAAAAGTTCGCATTTTCGACGAAATCGAGTGCGAAGAATGAGATACTTGATGAGAATGTGTTCGTTAAAGCCAAAGGAGCTTTAACAAAAGAGAATTCACATTCACCAAATTGTAGTTGTTGATGCTTGGGCCTCGAATTTTAAAAGAGAGAATGTACCCGCTCAGCGGGCAGATTTTTTTGTTTAAATTTGGCCATCTATCTGGAAGACATCATGAATGCCAGTTAATCAGTCAGATACACAGTGAATCCGCGAGATATTATTGATCTGAAATTCGATAAAAACGCCGCAAACAATCAAAAACTACAATTAACTGTCAAAGGATCACAGAAAAAACTAAGGTTTACATTGGAACCCATTTTTTATTCCAACGCAGCTGCAACAAAAATAAACCCCACTTGCTGAAAAGAAAACCAAAATGATAAATGAGCTCTGAATGATACCACAATTGGGGTTAGAAAGGATCTCAATTCTAATTGCGCCTTTTTCCAAAGAAACTATTTTTTGCTTTGTCCACTTGAAAATTATGTTTAATTAATAACACAATATTTACCTTATAACACACATGTAATTGAGAACTCTGACGGACACACCTTAATTAATATAATGCGAGTACACAACATTACCGGAATTAAAGAGATATAATGAATTAATAAATATCACTTGCAGGTTATGTAACAAACTTTAAAATATAAAGGCTTATTCATATGCAAGAAACTTTTCGTCTTAAGTCAACGGCAGTGTTCCCAATCCTATGAACTTTTTGAACTGCGCTTGCGTCGTGCAGACAACACGATTGGTCACTGTTAGCGCGCAAATTTTGAATTATATAAACATTTAGGGTAATATTTATGATAAGCAATGATTTAGAAATCCTCAAATAAAATGTTCCTAATCATAAAATAAGATTTTGGAGTGACAGACACAAAAAATTCGATATTAATGAAAAAGAGATTATGAATGGTGAGTTCAGAGAAATAATTCATTTCCGTTTGTCGCAATAAATAATCTCGTCTCTGTCGAGTTTTTAAATTAATTTTTTGTTTATATCCGACAATGTGACTTACAATAAAATCACTAAAATTAACAAAAATTAATTAAGAATAATTAATTACTGCACTAATAAATGTTAGATCATACATTTTTTAATAAATTGAGGAAGTCTTGAATTGTAAAATATGGATTTTGAATTTAAAGCAATTTGAGTTCATGAATCACACCAGTAATTATTTTATTTATTATTGAAGAATAATAAAATATATATTTTAGGTGTTGATGCTCTTACCAACTGAGCTACGGTCCTGCGTTCAGATCCCAGCGGAGATAGAGACATTTTTTTCACAATCTTAAGATTTATCAATATTTTAATATTATTTATATAGACCAGTAGACAAACAAAATTAACATCAAAAATTAAAAATAATTAAAATATAATTCTAGAGCGCATCCTAATTTTAAGTAAACCTTTAGAAGAATACAACCGAATATCATGACTCCTCTTGATTAAGAAAGTTGAAATCTTTCCAGATTTTGTTAAATAGAACAGAGAAAAGGTATATATTCCTGAAAAATTATTATTTAAAATATTAATTTAATTAAAAAAAGAATAAATGGGATTAGGTAAAAATATAACTTTACTTTCAATATTGGATCCTTGAAAGGTGTCGTTGTCTCTAGTAGCCGATTAAATAAAAAAGAATTTATTATCATATACATGCATTTTAAATTAAAAAAGTTAAATTATCAACCAAAATTTAAGCGAATAAATTTGTAAGTTAACAAAAATATACATCAGTTTAAACATTAATTCTCAACAGAAGATGAATTTTCAACTAAAATAATTAAATATTTAACTGAGATTAGTTGAGTTTAAATCCAAAAAGGTACATTTACAACTAAAATGATGAATTTTCGATTAGACTCGTAGAATTTTCGGAAAAAAGAATTATTTTTGCATCCATTACTCCAAAATTCTAATTTAGAATTAGGAAATTACATTGGATGCATTTTTTAATAAATATTTATCATATATATTAAATTTTAATATTTTTAAAATTCAAAATCAGCGCGCTAGCAGTGACCAATGGGGTTGTCGGCGCAACGCAAGCGCAATTCAAAAAGTCACTGAACGCGCTGCATTCACGGAATTTATTGAATTTATGGACATCACAAAATTCATAAAATTCATGGAATTCACGAAATTCACAAATTGCGCTTAATTTATGGAATTCATGGAATTTACGGAATTCAAATAACGTCCGAAATTCACAAATCTCATGCAATTCGCAGAAATGGCGGAATTCCCAGTAATCAGGGAATGAAGGAATACACAAACTTTAGGGAATTTGCGGAATTGATGGAATTTAAGGAATTATTAGAATTCATGGAATTCAAGGAATTTGAGAAATTCAGGGAATTCACGGAACTCAAACAATTTTCGGAATTCATGGGCTGAATCGAATCGAAGGAACTCAAGAAATTGATGGAATTTGTGAAATTCAAGGAATTCGTGGGATTCCATGAATTCCATCATTTCCGTGAACTCCATCACTTCCGTAAATTTCCGTAAATTCCGTTAATTACATGCGTTCTTGAATTCCACTAACTCCGTTATGTCCATTATTTCCGTAAATTTCGTAAATATTGTGAATTCCGCGAGTTCCGTAAATTCTTTGGATTCCATAAATGCAAACAAACTGCAAATTCGCAAAATGATTAAATCATTAAAAATGACAAACATTAAAAATTAAAAATTAAAAGTTTGGATAACTTCTTACTTTTAATTTTTAATTTTTTTTAAATTTTATTAATTTTTTTAAATTTATAGTTTTTTTGGTTTTGAGAATTTGGAAATGGAAGAAATCTGTGTTTTTTTGCTAAGGTTTTTTTACTACAATTTTTGACCGGTATTTACGAACTAACATTTTTCTGTTGAGGAGAGTCTTTTAAACAATCTCTACGACCTTAATTAATAAATATTTTTACATTTTAAATAGATTCACTATAAATAGATTAAAAGGTAACTAGACCTTTTTAGCTAAGGAAATAATTTCGTTTTATTGCGAAATACTTATCATTTATTATTTACAAGAAAGTTAAATTTTCATTTTTTCAAAGTCCATTTTCAGCCATGAAAGATGAATTTTCAATCCACAAAAAGCGATTGCCAATAAAAAGTTGAATTTTTCTACCAAAAAAGACAAATTGTTAATAAGATTTGTACATGAATTTCAATTAAGTGATTTAATTTTCGAATGAGAAAGTGGAATGTTTAGTCAAATAAGTAAATTTTTAACCAGACAGTATAATTTCTTTATCAAGGGAGGTAAAAATCAATTTTAATAAAAACTGTACCAGTTAATAATTGCACCAAAAAATATTAAAATTTTCAATTGAAAACAGTGATATTTAGGCAAACAATACGAGTTTTTAACAAATTACTTCAATCATTGACCAAAACGAAAATAATTTTTAAACCCAAAAAAGGGATTTTTTACTGAACAAGATTTTTTAGTTGATACAGAAATATCCAAAATTTTGAGTTTTCAAGGTAAAAAGAAGAAATTTTAATAAAACTGTTGAATTTGCAACCCATAAATATGCATTTTCTACTAAATTAATTAAATTTTCAATCCAAAAACGACAAGCTTTCAAAAAAAAAGGTTATTTACAATAAAAAATATCAATTTTCTAGAAAAATAATATGGCTAAAGGGGTAATCTTTAAAAAAAAGTAATTTTTAATCAAATAGTGAAATTTTTTATTTTAAGCTACCCTGAAAAATGTATTATTATTTCAATAAATAATAGTACTACCATCCATAATATTTATTGGTGTTGAAAAATCAAGCATTTTCATTGTCTTGATTTTATCACTAAAAAAGTTTGCTGCATCTCATAACAAAAAAAAATTTTTTCTCAAAATTTTAGTACAGCTCGATTCGTTTTATCATAAATTTAAATTATTAACTTTTAATGTTTTTTTTACGATTTAAACTAAAAGTACTCATTCTTGCGTTAATTAGTTCTAAACTCAACTAAATCGCCGACTATGCTAGATAGACATTAGTTCCGTGTTTAAAATTGGTTAGGATGTGTGTTTGGGATTAGCAGCGGATGATCCTGCAATTAAGCCATGTCATCTTTAGAGTGTTCAGCCTTTCCAGTCTCTTTTCTCAATCGTCTAGCCTCGTTTTGAATTTCGGAAACATTATGGGCAATCTGGTGATGAATTTGGCTAGCTTGAGTCTGTATTGCCGAAGAAACTAACTTTACAGCCCTTAGTTTTTGAAACTGTATAGACTTTAGCTTATTTCTCTTTCTAGCCTTTTCAGCCTTCTCAGCCTTTCTAGCCTCTAGTTTCAATCGTTTTGCTTCGTTTTCAGCTTCCAGGTCGATCAGATGATGCACTGCCATAAAAGATGCCCGTTGCGCCTTTAGTTCTTGCCATTGTATAGCCCTTGCAATATTTTTCTCTCTATCTCTCGTAGCCTTCTTAAGCTTTTTCTCCTCTTTAGGGGTAAGAATAGGAGCGGTTGGTTGTTCAACAGGAGGAAGTTGGTCATTATGATTAGGTTGTTGTTGTGGGTAACCAGGGTTAGGTTCTTGTTGTGGGTGAATGTGAGCTTGGGATCCACTGGTCAAATGATTCTGAAAAATTGGAGAGGAATCAGAAAGCCCTTGTGGTATCCCATTTCCCTTATTTTGCCAAGCTTGAGAGCTTACGTCTGTAAACACAAATAGAAATTTATCAGGAAAAAAACGGAAATTAGGGAAATGTCAGGTGATTTTGTTGGTCAGGTAAAATCAGGCTAAAGTCAGAAATTTCGAAAGAAAATTGCAAAATTCGGAGAATTTCTGTAAAAGTCACTTTAAATGACTGTCCATGATGATCAGGGCTGCCAAACAATCACAATAAGTCACTTTTTTCTCAAATCACTTTTTGAGATGAAAAACTTTAGAAACTTTTTAAAATCAAAAGATCACTTTATTTGCCATTGTAGGTTATTTTTAAAAGCTTCCATATAATTTTTAATAAATTTCATGGATTTCCTAATATTTCTGAAGAATTATCAAAAGCCTTTTAAAGTTTTAAACGATTTTCAAACATTTTCAAGGATTTTGAATATTTTAGGGTATTTGAAAGCTTTCGAGAAATTTTTAACTAATTCCAATAGCGCTAAGGAATGTCAAGAAATTAAATTTTTTTGAGTATAGTGACCAATTCAAAGAAATGTTCAAGATGTTCTAAAATTTTCAAGGGATTTCAAAAGATTTCAAAGGATTTGAAATATTATAGGGTATTCTGCAAGATTTCAAGGCATTTTTAGTAGATTTCAATAATTTGAAAGGAATTCCTAATGATTTTAAAAAATTCAAAAGATTTTACACCACTACAAAAGACTGGAAATATGTTAAGGTATTCTTAAAAAATCCAAGGAATTTTTCACAGCTTCAAGAAATTTCGAGATGTATCAAAAGATTTCAATTATTCAGGTTATTTTAAAATCATCCAAAAACTTTTAATAGATTTTTATTTAGCTAATGCTCTTTTTATCAGAAAATCCTCATGACACACACACACTAGTGTTTGGTAACGGTTTGGTAATAAGCACACGGAATGGGCAAACTAAATAATTGCGTTGGCACTTTTATAAAATAAGGTAAAGGGCACACGGAGCCAATCAAGGTAATGGATAAGCCGGACCAAGATTTTTGTATATTAATTTGAAAATAAGAAATTATACTCTTTGGTGTTAGCCTCAGAGTTTTAAAATTTTATTACATTGAATTCTTAGAATTCAACATTGGTGGCAGCTGTGGGATCTGCAAATCAACGGTCCTTTTTGAAGATTCAGAATTACAGTTGGAGTTTTCCAAACAATAAGTGGAAACTAACAGTCCCATTTTCCTCCAATCTTCCGATCACCTGAAAGTCATCTCAAAGTAACTTTGATTACAACAACCTGAACAAGGCCAACAAGCAGGTGGATGAGGCTTGTCAATCAGGACAGTAAGCCCTATCGAGTCCAGAAGGCAGCAAAGCGAACCAGCCCACAACAATCTGCAAGAACCCAGTAGCAGCTATAGCAAAATGGACTCATCAACAAACAAAAACACAACGTAAGTTAAAAGAAAGAAAAGAAAAGAAAAAATAAATAAAGAAGAAATCGAATTACAAAAAGTCTAAGTCCTCTTTGTTATCTAAGGAAGGAGACTAATGTGTAATCAAAGTTAATTTCGCATTAGTCGAAGCAAAGTTTTGTAATTCGGTTAAAGCCATATTACACATGCCATTAAGTATTACTTTTCCTTAATGAAATCAAATACACTACATTTTAATCTGTGCATTGTAGTATAATGATGCATTGAATTATTCTGTATTAAATTACACTTACCGAAATAAATTAAAAACTTTGTAACGCGACGCACTGGCGTACAGTTCATATAGAGAAAGTAGGGAAACATTAAAGATTGAATCAGACTCTTTGATCCCCTCTACTATTACTGACATACTTAACGAAAACGAGTCCCTAATAGCAATGTCTACGTCACGAACGCAAAGTCCTGCAGGACTTTGAAAGTGATCCCTGACTTTACAGGAGTAGGGTTAGAAAACTTGATTCAACTAGTGAAAATCGCGAAAAGAAAGACAAAGAAAAATGAGAGAATTACTTTGCTAAATACAATTATAGTACAAAAGCTAAATAAAAAGCAGCAAAAATAATTTGCGTAGATGGAACTAAAACATTTGCTGAATTATTTGGTAGACTAAGAACACTTTTTGGAGAACGAGAAAGCTTTGACTCATTACAAAAATAGAGAGATATGTGCATTATGGGAAACACTGGAAGCCTAGAGTAATTTATTGGACGATTTATGACTACTCAAGATAAGATCAGGCAATATATCAACAACATGAACGCCGAGCTATCTGAAATCTGAATTAGACACGACATTAAATCAACAGCAGGTGTCAGCACATTCCTGAAGAACATAAGAGAAGAATATGATATAAGAATTGGAGCACAAAAACCAAAAACTTTGAATGAAGCATTTATTATAGCGTCAGAAGTGAATACTGTTTTAGGAGAAAAACTAAGATTAGTAAACAAAACAACGACGAATCAACCCATGAGGAAAGAATTCAAGCCAAGATTTTAAAATAAAAACATACCTCAGGGAACATTAAACTCAAATCTTAAATGCAATGACGGTCTAAATAGTGAACATTTAGGAAAGGACTGTAGAGGAAAATTACAAGGATTACCACCTATTCAAAGAAATTTTCAAATATTAGCCTCAAACAGCCATCTCCCAGACCGATCGCAGCTGAACGACGATCACTTCATCTCACAGGAAGAAGAGAGTCAGCAATACAAACAGTACCCAGAAAAAGAAGTCTACAACCAATACCAAGAGATCGGCGAAGATACGACATGACGATTGTGGTTTTAAAATTTATTCAAATAAAACTATGTGAATATGTCATAGATACAAGTAGTAACGTATCTATCATTAAAGAAAGCATTTTAAAAGAAACCAACATAGAAAGATACGCACCACACAATGTGCTTACAATTGAAAATCCACCAATAAGGTTTCAGCACGCAGTGAAATTGACTACTTTTGGAACAGAATCAGTATTCCAGGTAATAAAAGAAGAGAATGCATTCAAAAAATCTATATTATTAGGAATTATTACATCCTTAACCCTCAGAAGGATTAAAAGATATAATCTGTTTTGTGAATTTTAAGAAAGGTTTTTCAGAAAGATTAGGGAAAGATGGTAAGCCTATTTTACCGATAACACAGCTACAATCGATAAATTTCACGAAGCCAAAGAAACAAGAGGAAATGACACTGTGAAACACAATAAAGATAACTATTGTAACATAAATAAAAAAAAAGAGGAAAGAATAAACAAGGTTAAAAAAACAAGATTACAACATATAAATGATGGGAGGCAAAAAATAGAAACACTATTAAAAGAATATCATGACATTATCCCTTTAAAAGATGACCCAGCACCAATTACAAAATTAGCAAAGAAAATGGACGCAAGCGCTCAGAAAAAATGGAGACTCGTAGTGGATTACAGAAAATTAAACGAAAAAACGATATTAGACAAATATACGTTATCTAACATTGACGAAATCATCGAGCAACTCGGAAATGCTAAGTACGTCTCTTGTATAAATTTAGCAGCAGGATTTCACCAAATCCCTATGCATAAAAATGAAATCATAAGAGAAGCCCACGAAGGAATATTAGTTGGTCATTATGGGAAGGATATTACTGTAAGACGAATAAAAAATGTCACGAATTGGCCAAATAAGATCAACATAGATTTAATGGGTTCTTTTAAAACTACTAGTCAAGGAAATGAGTACATTGTCGTCATTCACGATTATCTATCGAGATACATCTTACTAAAGGCTATCAGGACAAAGGAATTTAAAAATATAATAAAAGGTATATGGAACGGATGGTTTAAACAAAATGGAAAGCCTAAAGAAATATTAACAGACTATGGAACTAAATTTAACTCAGAACAATTTAAACAATTAAGAAATGATTGAAGAATCAAGCATACTTTTACAACTATATATCACCCACAAAGTAATGGAAAAAACGAAAGATCACACAAGAAAGTCGTATACATCTCAATGCATACACAAGATTTAGAAGATTGGGATCGAACTTTAGACAAAGCGACAATAACCTATAACATGACTTTTAATCGTATAATTCGATACACCCCTTACGAATTACACTTGGTATGAAAAGCAGGAGAAATATACGAAAAAGAAGAAAAACAATATTATGAAAAACTAGAAATACAGAAATTATTAAATGAAAACAAATCAGAAGAAGCTCGTAGAAAAATAAAAGGAGCTCAAGACCCCTGAGAGAAAAACATTTTAAAACAGGTGATAAAGTATTACATAAAAATCATAATAATTTTAAAGGGAGTGAAAAATGGTTAGCACCTTATATAATTAAAGAAGTAGGACAAACTCACTATACTTTATTAAATAATAGTAAAATATCATAAAGTGGATTTAAAAATCTTTATTACAGATGAAGATCCTATTGATAACATGGACAATTCTCATGATGACAATGATAAACCCCAACCATGCACAAGTAATGGTAACAGAAATTAAAGGAAACTTATAGAGAGAAGAATTAGGGAAGGCTATTGTGTATGATAATGAATGGACAATTATAATCGAAATAAATTTAACTAATGCCCACGAGCGAATGGACACTATAACAAGGATCAAAGAATTTTTAGCTTTTAATTGTAATCAGTGCATTTTAAAACCAACTATTTATAGTGTAACTGAACAAGTAAATGGATTAAAAACCAAAGAAATTATGATACAAAATATTATGGGTACACAAAGTTTTAAGAGAGGATTATTAAATATCATAGGAGACGCCTCTAAAATGCTTTTTTGAAACTATTTTACAAAATTATTTAGAAGGGATAAATAAAGAATTAGATTATCTCTATGATAATAATAATAAAATATCAAGCGTTCTAACAAATCAGAGAAAAACACTAAACTTAGTATTTGATAACATATCTAAAGATATTGAGGGAGTAAATTCAGACAAAAAAGCTCCCAGCGTTGCCATTTGATGCTTTGATTCGCCAGTTTTATCCAAGCAGTCTAAAACACCTAATAAGAAATTCTTATCTCGTTCTAATGGTCCCACTTCAACTTCGACGCTAAGCGTTAAAGAAATCACCTAGAAAATTAAATCAACTTCCAGCGTTACTGTATACTCAATAACATACAAGTATATGAACGCTTAGCGCTGACCACGTCCAACGCGATTACATCACATTGTCCTTTCATACAATTTTCTTCCGAATAAACTTGCACGAGAGCAATGCAAAAGGTGAAAGAAAGTCTGTAATGTTGTATTCCACTCCACAGGTAAAAATAAGAATGAACAAAAGAATATTAAAAACTTTGAAAATTCCACCGGGACCTGTTTTACCATGTCTTACAGGCGCAAATTTTCAAGGTCTTTACAAAATTGCAAACGATTTTAAAAGTGTTTAAAAAGTTTGAAATATTTTAGGACAATTTGAGAGCTTTTAAGGCATTCCTATTTAAAGAAAAAAATACCTAAAAATAATAAGAAAGAAATTTAAAAAAGTACTTACAATTAAGAGATGAAGATGATATTGGGACCATCTTATTATCCTTCAAATATTTACTGAACTAAATTTCATCTTTTAATTTAGGTACGTTTCTGAATTTAAGGTGTATCATTTTTTAACTTACCAATAGAGATTAGAACAACTGCACACATGAGAATTTCGGCCCACATGTTAGCTACAGGAACCACTGTTTTTTTTTTAACTTTTTGATTTTTCGAAGGTAAATGATACATTTTGAGGAGACTATTCGCTTTTATAGAGCGATCTACTATATTCTTTATTCGCATTTAAAAATCGGTGCAATTTATAGTTTTGTTTTTTCTCTCCGGTAAATATGACATATACGGAAGCTGTCATATTTGAAAATTTCACTATATTTGCGCATCAGTCTACTGACATTCAACCGAATTTATATTACGTAATGTAGAATGATTTGCAGAGAGCTCCATTGAAATAATTATTGACAAAATGTGATAAATAGATTTTCTTGAAACTTCTATAGTTTTTGACCTAATTTATTGAAATTTGGCCTGCTGTCAGGAAGAAATCGTAAATGCTAATCAATTAGATACACAAAAAATCCCTGAAATATTATTTAACATCTCGGGGATTTAATGAGATATAATAGAAAAAAAAGTTTAAAATCAAAAACAGAATTCTAGTGAAAAGTAGGGCATGAAGACCCAGAATATCTATAATTAATTTTAAGTAACATACTTATTCTTTCAGAGAGAGCCTCGGTGGCTCAGTGGTTAGACGCTCGGACTTCACCTTAGAGGTCCGGGGTTCGATCCCTGAGCCGGTACCACTGGAAATTTTTCTATGTACCTTTACCGAGGTTCTGGTGGTTC